>VUQR01035650.1:10481-25027 GCA_015108515.1 Hemichromis elongatus
AAAGTAAAAAAACCCCCAGTAGGAACAACTACAATAATGTGATATCAAAGAACGCCTATATAAGAGTATGTATGTACACACACACACACACACACACAAAATAATAAATACCCAACTCGCTCTGTGGACAGTCTTATTCCTTCAAGCTTAGGTCCTCTATCAGAGGCCTGTGAACTTGAGGGTCTTGCACACTATCTTTGCTGTTCCTAGGACTGCGCTCTTCTGGACAGAGACCTTGGATGTTGTTCTTGGGGTCTGCTAGCTCCAATCGCCCAGTTCGGGGGTCCCAAGTGCTCCGATTACCATAGAGCTCACTGCTGCCTGTACCCTCCACCTGATCTTGAGCTCCTCTCTCAACCCTTGGTATTTCTCAACCTTCTTGTGTTCCCTTATCCTGATGTTGCTATCACTATAGCATAGCTACATGTATCACTGTGGCTGTCTTCCTCTGCTTATCCACCACTACTATGTCGGGTTGGTTAACAGTCCCCAGTTTGCCCATCTGTATCTGGAAGTCCCATAGAAACCCACTTGGTCAGTCCCAACCACGCCAGGCAGCTTTGTCCAATATCAAGAAAGGTGAAATTGAAAGAGAGTCCCCCTGGCCTACCTCTCATTACATCTCAGAGAGTAAAAGGCTTATTGCTAATGGTAAATCATCCTTATTTCTGCAAAGTATTTGGCTAATTAATAAGATGATTGAGAAATACAGGTTAATAAAAATGTCTGTTCTAATGTCTGCATTGTGTGTTTGTAGAGATTCAGCTTTGATCTTGGCACATTAGCGGTTGTGTTGGGCTGCAGGAACAGCGATTGGATGTCACAATGAGTGTGAGGCCACATGTCATCTCAGAAGATGTGGCGTACAGAAAGAAAGTGGATAAGAAAGGATGATCAGGTATAAAGGTTTTGCTCAGAATGAGACGAGAGGTTCTTCTCTTCATACGTGCAGAAGATTGAATCCAAGCAATACCAGCTGAGACACCAAAGGGATGAACTGCTGCCCAAACTCTGGTCTTACAAATTGGTTTTTAATTTTTTGGCCTTTTGTCTGCTCATTTTTTGCAGTGTTTCACTATAAATTCGAGATGATCTGGATTTCCATTGTTGATTACAACTTGCAGGAGTTTCTACTGTTTTCCTTTGGATTATAACTTGGGGAATTTTTTTTTATTTCCACTATATTAATGGGGAATTGGGGACTTCCAAAGGGTGCTGCTTTCCTATTAGACTATTATGATTATTAGCATGGAGATAAGTGCATCTTCAGGCCTGGATGTGCCTGTTTTGTTCTCCAGATCTGATCCAGACTCCCTGTATTGGGGTGCTGGGGTGTTACTTCTATATCAGCCATTTCTTCTATGTGACTGTAGTATACACAATGTAGATGCTTGACCTTTCATGATAATTCCTCTTCCTGTTCCTCTTCTTTTTTGGGCTACTCCAGCCTAAGATATACACCAACCACGCGAGCAGCTGTGGCCATTCAAGATGATCTATTCATGGATGTTTGACGTTTCATCCTGGATACAGATTCTCACATTCACTAGTCCTCTGCCTCCTTTCCACCTAACATGCAATCTCAAGGAGCTGGACTTTGGATGAAACCCTCCATGCGTGGCGGTTCATTATCTTGATGTCAGTGGCTTCCATGTTCTCCTTTGGGCAGCTGCTTCTCCATGCAGGGTATCTGATAACCAGCAGTAGGTGCTTACTGCCCAGATGTTCTTCCTATTCAGCTGATTCCTCAGGACTATGCAGGTATTTGGTGGTTGTGGCTTTCCTAGTTCCTATCTTCCTATGGCATTCTACGGGACTGAAGCAGGTTATTGACAAGTAGTTGTATGGAGCCGGTCCCTTCTGGACAGTTGGCTATTCTCAGTGTGACTCGTTCATTAGCAGCTGGATCGTGCCATAGCATTTGTGTTGGACCTCATCAATCTCTAGTTGTGATAGTAGTTGTTTCTTCCAGCTATTTGAACACTGAGCTACTAGCTGTTTTGCTGTTAGTCTAGATGTTGGGTGTGATTCCACAGGTCCCACATCCACTTCATGTAACTCCTTCCACTGGGAGTTCTTGGTAGTAGCATTCCAACTACCCCATATTTTAATACCTTGTACACTTATGCCTTCTTGTTACAGCAGCCCACTTCTCATTAATGTCTTCTGGATCCTCAACACTGCTGGTATTGCTTTAGTTACACATCCCCTGCATATATTCCGAGGTAGGCTTATGTAGCATGGGGAATTCTTACTAGATACACATGCCCCGGTCTGAGATCGAATGACAGCATGAGAGCCCACCTGGAGTCTCCCAAAAAGCACCTGAAGGACTCAGAATATGAAAAAAACCCCTCTGGTCTGATAAGAGAAAGACTGAGCCTGAAAGCCAAGCACTATGCCTGGAGGAAACCAGGCCCCACCTACAATCTACACTGAAGCATCGTATTTACTGACTTACCAGCAAAGTATAATACATAATTAACTCTTACTTGACAAGTAAGAGCTTAACCTACTGGTGTAAGTTCAGTTTTTACTTAACTTACTCTACACCAGAGATTAACCTTAGCCAAACATGACATAAGTCTGTTGTACAATCCTCAGCAGAGCTCAGTAGTCACCTGTCCCGCAGTGCCAGCTACAGTCAGGTAACCACTATATTTGCAGAGATGGATCTTCTGGATGCCGAGCCTTGGGTCATCACTGTAGGGGTCAAAACATCCAACCTAAACAGAAACATGACAAGGGTGAAATTTAGAGTAACACCTGTACTTCCAACACAAACGCAAGACCTCGATGAACATCACTTTTACATAACTCATACCATCTATCATTGCTGTTGATTTTAAAGTACATGTTAATTTAAACGCTAATTAAGATTTATTTTAAATTATTAGCACTGTTGCCTCAGAGCAAGAACGTCCTGCGTTCTAAATAACCAGAACCTTTGTGTGGAGGGCCTTCCTCCCACAGCTCACAGACATGCACAGTGGGGTCAGGTATACATAATTTCCTTAGGGATTATTAAAGAATTCTGATTCTGATATTAGTGATTCCAAATTATCCATAGGCGCATAAATACAATCAAAGGGTCCTGTTTTTTTTTTTTTTAGAACTGTTGTATGCGGTCAAACTTAAAACCTTGCCATTTATAATATGCTAACCAATGGAGCAGTTCATTTGGAAAGACCTACTTGATTATTAAAGTAATGGATAGCTGCAGCCCTAGCGTCCTGACATTTCCTCTGTATTCACCTTAAAATATAAATGAAAATGTTCTTTTCTACAGATCAGATTCCAAAAACATACCTTTCTAAATGGAGGCCATTCTCCTTCAGTGCCTTGGTTCATGTTGTCATTGGGGTCAGCATCTGTGTGGAACACTCCAGCTGTGCTCAGCTTGTACATGGGATAGAGACAGACTCCTGACGCATCCCAGAAACGAACTGTTCCATCCTCGTGGCTGTACACACAATAGTGCTATAATCATTTTTACAACTTCAAAGAAACCTTTCAATAAATGTGAGTGAAGTGCAGCCGTACGAACCCTGTGAGGAGCAGGTCTCTCTGTGGAGGATCTGGGGCCAGGTTCTGACCTCCTGTTATTGGCCACGGCTGACACGAAGAAAGAAAATTGGTTTAACAGAAAGAAAACTTCATGTCCTCAACCAGAAATAACGCAAGGTGTTTATATTCAAGATGCACCTTTCCAGTAATGATGAACAGCCTTGTAGGGGGTTCTTTAGTGTCTCATACAGTGGTAACGTTTCACATTAGTGGTAATATTGGCACTTAATGCGGTGACTGTATAGCCTTTTAATCTAGAATGCTCTTAGCCTGTGTTTTTACAGATTCACAAGCAAAAACCTGTCATGCCATCAGAAACGAATAAATATGACCTGATATTTTTTTTAACTAGTAAATTAAGAACATTCAGACATTATTGGGAAATATTTCAAGCTAAATTATATTAATTACATCGTGACATACATACATCATCTGGAACACATCTTAATGCCAAATTATAAAATAATAAAATACCTTCAGAGATTTAATTTAACGCTAACAAACGTAATTAAGAAAAACAGCAAAAATTAGATTTTTACTTTTTTCGAGTAGTGTGCATTCTGATACGTTCCAGCTGCGAGGATCCTCTCCCATAGTTTGAGGGGAATGGTGGAGACATGATGTGAGCATGTGATGGCTGAACTATGAAGGGGGACCAAGTAAGGAGTCTGTATGATGGGCCAGCCCTCGGTCTGCAAGTCAATAACTACCAGCTCCTCCTCCACCAGGACAACCAGGGCACTGGGATCTCCTGCAGGAAGACACACAGCAGCTAATAAACAGATCTGGGATATGCTTGTGTCTCTTGTCAAAGCTGCTCTCCCTTTGCTGTGCTGGGGTGACGATAAACCTAAGCAGGAAAAACTTCCTAACAACAACATTCAACAAATATCCAAAAGCTGCACATATCTACTTCGATGTCTTTGTCTGTGTGTTTTGTGTTGCAGGTGCCCAATAGGTGTGGTCAGGTCATCAGAGGTTGGGGACACCTGGGTAGAGTACTCGCTCTACTTGCTCCCTCAGAAAGACCAATTCCTCCGCTCCTGAGCATCGTGTGCTGCGAAACTGTTTTTGTTTCCATCCAAATATCTAACTCACCAAGCTGGCTCATAAGCAACACACCAAGCCTACGGCCTCACTGACTGACACATGGTGTTCTCCTTAATAGCATTGTTTACTTCAGTTAATTTCAAATACAGCCTTTTATTCTTTTGCTTGACTAACTATATCACCTAACTATTTATTATCGCTTTTTTTGTGACATAACAAATAGCACTGCAGATTCAAAGCAATCAACTAATCCAATTCACTTTCTGACACGCCCAAAAACTTTTGACTGTTATTGAGTGACATCGTTTTTCTTATCTAGCCTAGATCATTTGGTTTGGAGCACTCACCCACAATAACATCAGTATCATTGTTAACAGAGATTTGGTATTTAAACTGTTTCATTAATGTTTGTTCATTTATTACAACTGTGTCCTTCTAGACAGCAACAAAGTAACTAAGTCTAAGTAAGTTAAACAGTGAAGCAGTGTTCCTCTGTGTATTTAGTATGTTTGTGACACACACACATGCCAGTTGTAGTGTATTATTAAGATGTTAAGTTGCCTGTCATCATCATTTTAAAAGGTCTTTTAAATGGTAATTATATTAATTAGTTATTACAAAATGTTCTCATCTGTATTTTCTAATTTAATGCATTCCTCAGTTCTTCACAGGTCCTGATAACATCATAGATGTTATTAAATCCTTCATGAGCCCAGTTTAAATGTGCTGTTATTCTGCTGCCCATCACTGAGTATGTTGGTGCGTGTGGCCTGCCTGTGTGCTGCGGTCCGTCTCTAATGACGAAGAAGTCGATGATCCTGGAGGTAAAGTCCAAGGCCACGTGTGTTTTACCACGGATCACTGTAATACAGTGTCTGTCCCCATAACTGGCCCTGGGCATCCCACCGCTGAACAGCAGGAACGGAGGCCTACACAAACATACGTACACACAAGGTTCAAGTTCAGTTCCATTTGTTCAGTGATTAATGTGTAACAGCGGCTCACGTAACATATCTGAGAAGTTAAACATTAGAATGGTGACGACACCACTTTCACTAAAGGACAAACAGACTCATTTCACTGGTGGATGATGTCATCTTACCCTTCTTCTGTAGGGAGCTGGACTATTTTAGAAATGGCCTTGCAGGGAAAATGTCCTGCAATTATAAAACACAAGTAACCATGAGCCCTAAACCCTTTTATTTTGTGAATAATAAAACGGCGTAGAGCTTCCTCTTTACCATAAGGAATGTCCGATTTCTCTTCCTCGTTCATGTCCTCCTCCCCCACCATCCATCGACAATAGCTTCCATCGCTGTGTGAACTCAGAATGTACTTTCCGTCCTCAGTCCAACACACACTCTCCAGTTGCTATGGTTAGATTTCACAGTATTCAGTCAATTTCTATATTGGCAGCTGGTATTCTATTCAGGACACACGTTACATGACAGATACCTGTGTGGCAGGAATGTGCTGGATAGCACGTTTTTTCTCCAAATCCCAGATGACCATGAGGCCGCGTCCATAACCAATAATGACCTGATGTGGATCTACTGGGTTCTCTTGTAAGGCCTCGACGTGTTCTAGGTTTCTGCGACCTATGTAGTCATCAGGTACGCTGTACACAACAACCAGAGGAAACAATTCAAGAGAATATCAGTCTGACTATTGATGCACAGGCATATATTCTATTATACTGTGTGACAGCAGTTTAGCAGTAACATTTATTTAAACACACATGCTCTTTAGTGGCAATTTATTTGAGAGTTGCCCATTGCCATAGCAAAGAGGGGATCCTCTACAACATTTTGCAGGTAGTGCCAACACTGTAGTAGGAACTTTGTAGCTCTTACTGCTTCAAAAGTTTCTGATCCTAAATAGCAAAGAGATTACTAAGACCAAAATTCACCTCTGATTCACCTGTCATATTTGCAGACTGGTTAAAAAACAGACACTATCTATATATATCTATACATCTATATATAGATAGATATATCTATATCTATATAAAAAACTGATTGAGCATCTGCAATGAATAAAAAGATATTAGATGCTCTTAAACGTCAACTATAACATAATGTATAATGTAGTAGAGAGCTGATTTAACATGGTTCATGTGAGCAGACTGATTTTACAATGAACGCTCCACTGTACCCATCGCTCTTAAAGTGACTGAAGAATTATGTAAATTTCCACAGACACAAACTGAAGCGCTGAGCTGTGATAGGTGCAATGCTCTATCCAGGATTCAGCCACAATTTGCAAACAGCAGCTAAATACAATATTTTATCTGACAAGTAGGATCTCTCTTGTCGCTAGCAGAAAACAAAATTTTAAAACAATAAAACTGACGCAACAAAAGCTGCTTTCAAACAGAGAACACTCCCTTTATTAACTGTATCTGTTCCACTTTTTTATGTCTGTGCTGCAGGAACTAAGGAGCATCATAGTTCTTAGCAGCATATTGTGGGCCTCATAATAGTGTGCGATAGTCTGTAAAATGTGTTAATTTGCCTACCTGCTGGCAACTTGGTCAAGGCTGATGTTCCTCTCTTCCAGCTCTCTGAATCCTGGAACTTCAACTACAAATACATGTCCACCTTCTGTCCCCAACAGCAGCAGCTCACCTGAGGAGTGGGCCAGTACTGCTGTCACTCTGGTCACACTTGGAGGGGCGCTGACAGGAACAGGAAGGAGAAAGGTGGCATCACTGGGATCCTTTTTAAGGCATAGGTACACGTCCTGTGACCTGCACTACTAAGAACATTCTACACTTCCACGTCTCTTCTTTACCTGCCTTCACTTAGCTTAGTAAGTCAAATCAAACTAGGCCACTAGTCTCAAAAAGGCTCGTGTGAAGAAAGGACAATGACAGGTGGAAACATGTGGTTTACCCAGGTGGTCCAGTCAGTGAGAAGCGTCCTATTTCAAGAAGTTCCGAAAGTCCATTGTGTCCTCTTAAAGTCCACATGTGCAAACTGTTGTCATCCAGCAAAGTCACCAACTCGACCTAAATAAGAGTCACAAATAATCAGATCTAACAAAATGTATTCCCTGACACACAATATAGTACAAGCTCAAAAAAATGAAATGCTGCTGGCAGTCAATACTATGTGATTTATATCATACATTACCTGGTGGGGCATGAAGTGCACCTGTGTGACAGCAGCATTCTCATCATGTAGCCCCATGAACTCCACACCTGGAGCTCCATATCTGAACCATGGTTAAGCACAGACTCCATTTATCACATCTGCAGTAATATTAACATACTAGCACGCTGGGAAGACCTATGTTAATTTGAAACAGTTTGACAAAGTGGAGTGAGGCCATGTTTTCTGCAGTCTAGATGCATCTAAATGTACCCTCCCCTCTGTGATCGGTGCAAGCAATCCACACGTTTACTGATGCACACATTCAGGTCCTGTCCCTGCCTTCACTTAAAAATTGTTTGAACATTTTCTGCGTACCATCAGAGGTACTTCAGGTCCACTTAGCTCCCACTGCCTCAGTTACTCTCACCTACTGAGAATGTTTTGCCAAATCTGAGGCAGAATTTAGGGCCTTTTTAACTCTTTTAGCCAGACATCTGACTTTGTTCCAGTGGAAGTCACCCTTCCCTTGAACATATGGATACACTTACTAATAATTTCTTCTATTCATTTTCTTTTTTTCAGACGTTAATAAAATAATTCATGCTTGATAATAAAAAAGAATTACATTTATTACTAAATAGTTTAAATGGAAGGCAATAGGCAACATTAAATTCCTGTGTAGAATTTAGTTTCTCTTTTTGATACCGTTTTCTTTTGTCACCTATAAAATTACTAAATAATGAAATACTTCATTAAAGTCTAATTAAATTAAGGAAATTACACATTTTTTGGAAATTCATGTACAATTATTAATTCATGAAATGCTTTATTTCAAAGACAGAGTCAGCAACAGTGCACAAGCAGGCTGAAACATTTTAATGTGTGGCTCAGTTGATTATCAGGGACCCCAAATATTCAAAGAACATATATCGTCCTTACCCAGCAAGCTGTGGCACTCTTTCAGTTTGGAACCACGCTATTGCAGCCAGCATTCATATTTCAAGCAAAGGAAGATTTTCTGTGGGATCAAAGAATGAGGACCATGCTTATACACATCAGTGAACCTTAGATGCCCTTGACCCATTCAATAGGGAATTTTTATCTTGAACCACTGTCATATGTAGTAATCACCACATTACTTTAACACGCGATAAAAACTTGGTCAGTCTTCCAAACCGGGAGTCATCTAGCTTCAGCCACAACTGAACCGATAAGAAGTCTGGACCAGGATGCATTTTGTTTCCACTCAGATATCTGAGTTAAAACTTCAGAAAAGACCATTGCACTGCAGACTCCACTGTCTAACAGAGCTGAAGGCAGCGTGAGGAACAGCTTGGCAAAATTAAATACTGGAACCAGACACGAATTTGGAAGCATCACCGCTGTTAATTAGCACCACCTCCCTCAAATTTAAACATGATGCTCGGGTTCCTCCACAGTAGATATTTATGCACAGACAGAGTGAAGGATACAGTTTGATAGCCCCGGAGCGGGTGCCAATGGCCAGCAGCTTCAAGGATGGACTGTAGCCCAGAGCGCTGGGCTGGTGGGGGAATCCATGCTCCACCGTCTGAGGAGGAGAGCAGACCGTAAGTTTGACACCCCTGGTTTAAATGCACTGAAATCAAGTAACACTTCTTTCTCCACTAAGCTTCTTCACTGTCACTTGGTTATTGTTACTGGATTAGAGAAACCAGAGGGGTGTAATATCGTTCATGTTAGGATCAACCTAATTAGATCGCTATGGTTACTTAAACTGGATACCTAAGCTGGTTAGAGGTCCAAGTTTGGGATTCTGTCTGAAATGCACACATTCTTAGCTGAGATGAGTCAGGTTCTTAAGTATTGGAACAGTGATCATTTTTGGAATTACATTCTATACACCAGAGTACTAAAAATTGCAGACAGAGCATAAAAATGGCTGATTGATGGATCCTTACTTTACAATGCTGATGCGAAACATAGTACTGGCTGCATTTTTTAGGACAAGCAATGGTTTTTATTTTAGCATTTGTTTGCTTGTCAAAGTATGCGAAGGGAAAACAACGAATAGAAAAAGGAATAAACAGAAGCGGGAGAAAAACAAAACTGAGAGAAAAACAGAAATAAACACTGTACATTTTCCATCCAAAGTCTAAGGGAAATGGAAACACAGCAGTCATTTAGACTCCAAATAAGATCATTTCTAGCTGTGAAATGAGGCCATCTGTTCTAGCCTTGAGCTGCAGCTAACTGTATACTATTGCTCTGCCATGATGCAGTTACACAGAAAAAATAAGAGAAAAGGAAACCAATATATTTTGTAATTAAGAGAGCAATTAAAATTTAAAGTAAACAGTTTACTTGATCTTGTTGTGGTTACTTTCACTTTCTGCTTAGTAACCTGGTCACTGAATGTATATTATGACTGCACATGGTTCAGTCTCCTGAATGATTTGTCTTCTTTTCCTCACATTGCCATCAGTAGTGATGTGGTACGGTCTAGTTCACTTGCCTTATTAAACTGGAAGAGTTCCTGTTTTAGCCGATCCCTCTGGGACTCTTGACCGTGCCGCCTGAACCTCTTCATCCTGTCAATACCGGCGTGCAGCCAGAAGGCCCACTGACACTTGCTGGCTAGAGGAGACACAGGAGATAGGAGTAGGTGATCCAGCTCGAAAGTGTAAGTTTCAGAGAGGAGAAAAGAGGGCATGTTAAAGATAAATCCTCTAGTTTACACCTTTGTTATTCCTTAGTGAAAAGCAAATATTGATATTCTATTTATTTAACACAATCAAAACCCGTCTTCTTCCATAAGCTCCGTCTAAACAGCCACAATTCTGAGATGAATCACAGTAAAAATGTAAATGTATTCATCATTTGTCCCATTTCAGCCACCAAACATTCTTCTCCAGAGTCTCCTTCTGAGATTTTGTGTGAAATCATAATACATTTAGCAGTTGCTTTTATTTTGAAAGCAAGTGTTAAATGTAGATGCTCTGTGGTACAAGTGGTTCTCTGCACAAACTAGCACATATTTGTGTGTGATGTACAATCATATGGCTTATGGACAGAGCTTGCTAGTGTTTGCTGCTAACTTATGCCTACTCAATCTGGTGTAGGAGAAAAAAAGGAAAAAGAAAAAAGCACGAGATTATCAAACTCCACCGTTGAGGCTTCAAAATGTCAACATAGCCAAAAGACACTGACCTAATTGATAGGCCTTGCTTTATTTCAGCCCAGTGAGAGTCAACTGCATTTTGTGGTCATATACGTGCTAGGTAGGGCTGGGCGATATGGCCAAAAATCCATATCACGGTATAATTTGAAGCACGCGCGGTAAAGATATATATTGCGATATATTATTTTCTTCTGTATACTGTATTTTCCGCACTATAATGCGCACTTAAAATCTTTTAATTTTCTCAAAAATCAACAGTGCACCTTATGTATGAATTCTAGTTGTGCTTACTGACCACGAACCAATTTTACGTGGTACACAGCACTTAAAAATCCGTCAAAAATGTTTTAGTGCGATTTTGGTAAGCTATGAAGCCGCATTCCTTGATGGATTGTTGGAGCATGACGGCTATCGTAGTCAGGACCCTCGCGGAGTAATCTGTGTCCAAAACTCCATCGGCTTCAGGTCCCAAAGTCAGACGAACACTGCAGCATCACTGAGAGTTAAAAAGTGTCTAAATTCTTTCATCTTTAATAAAATGGTTAAGCAGCAACACTGACCAGGTGTAACAATTAAGTTTAACAACCATGAAAACAGAATTGATTAAATGTAACAGAGTTAGACGTTAGCAGAAGTTAGCTCGCTAGTTTCCACCTAAACATGATATAGCATGTTCTGACTGAGATTTGTGTAAACATAAAAACGTACAGCTCTGCTATCACTCCCAACATAAATGAAGACAGAAAACTAACCAGCAGTGACGTTTGTAGGGTTACTGAAGTTGGACTAGCTGGTATATAATGATGTGCTACGTGATCGCTAGCGACACAGCTTTATTAGCATAACATAACCACAGTGAAGCAGGAAGATAAACGCTAACCTTTTTCCACTCAATAAAAGTTAACGTAAGGTTTCCCGATGGTTAGGGACAAATGCAATCACATGGCAGGATGCTGTAAACGGACCAAACTTCAGTCAGGAGAACAACTGAGATAATCCATCCACAATACCAGGTTAGTCATTAATATACTGCAACAACATGGGAATAGAGAACTAAACTTTAATGAATCGATGGTGTGGTAGTGGAGGAAACGCAGTTTTTGGCTTTCCCCATATTCCAAAATGTGCTTTGTATCTTTGCTATTACTGTTGCCCGGAATAATTTGCAGATGATGTGATGCTTTCAACCAAAACAGCGTGATGACACCATCAACATGCGCTATCGCGGTAGAGCCAAAATCTCTACCTTGGGCCAAATTTATATCGTTTCTACAGTATACCGTTTATACTGCCCAACCCTAGTGCTAGGTAGAGAGCATACTGCCAAAAACAGAAGATAAGACGAGGCTTTGCCGTTAGTCACCTCCAGGCCTCAGTAGACCTTCCTCTGATCTGAATGGACCATTCCTTGGACGGTTTTCCAATCGAGCTTTTTGAGTCAGGATTGGATGGATATGCAATCAGATTGGTGTATCTGGTGAAGACCCCTTCTTTTAACTAATTTGAGGTTCAGATGATAAAGATTAATAGGACTAACCCCTTCTATGTGATATTATTCTATAGACCAGCAGTCTCCAACGCCCGTGCCGAGTCATTTGTACCAGGCTGCGAGAGTTGAGGCTCGGGTGTGAAACTCATGGTTTTCTGTGTTTTTAGCTTTTTTTTGTTTTTTATCGGGTTTTTTTTTTTGTTTTTTTCATTAACTCAGTTTCCCTGGGTCTTTTTCCGTGCATTATGAATAATTATTTTGTTGTATTTATCCGCGTCACCTTAAAGGCTGGTCCGTGAAAATATTGTGGGACATAAATAGGTCCATGGTCCAAAAAGGTTGGGGACCGCTGCTATAGACCACCGAGACTAGCTAGGAGTTTCAGTAGAGTTTGGGGATTTTTTTATCGTCCATCATTAAGCTGCTCAGGGATTTTAATTTCCATGTCGATGGCAGTTTAAGAAAGCCAGAAGCAGTGTGGCATAATCTCTTGAGTGTTTTAATTTTACTCAACATGTGACTGGGCCAACACAGTGGTGGCCACACCCTGGATCTGATTCTGTCACTGGGTCTGGATATCGGACCGGTCCGTCGTCAGGACCTTTTTATTAGCGATCATGAATATCTTTTTATTTGATCTCTCATTTATCTGTGACACTCTGCCCTCTGTTCACGTGAAGCATTCACATCCAATTACCGACTCTGTGGTGAAAGAATTTGTGGAATTGATTGATTATAATCTACCTGAAACTGATGATATGGAATGGCATGTGGCCTCCTTCAATTCGCAATGTCTAAAAATTCTAGATAAAGTGGCTCCTCTTAAAATCAGGAAAGGCAGCACTGCTGAATCCCCGCCCTGGTTCACACAGGCTATCCGCAGCTTTAGGTAATATACTGTAAAACTGAGTGTAAAGCTCCACTTTAAAGGACTACTATGTAGCTTTAACAACATAGTGAAAGATGCGAGAGCCACTTATTTCTCTAAACTACTGGCAGTAAGAAAAATAAATCCTAAGGTTCTCTTCGATACAGTGAATAGCATCATCTCTCCCCTAAGTCTGTGTACACCAGTCTTCTCAGATATGAATCGTAATGACTTTTTAAGTTATTTTTACAAGATAAGATCAGTGGCCTAAGCGGAAATAGAACTTCTTTAGATAGCCCCTTCAGCCGTGATCTCTTACACTCCAAAAACTCCATAATAATGAAATCTTTTCACCCAGTTTCTTTAAAAGATCTATCGGAAATACTGACTCAAGTGAAACCCTCAACGAGTCCAACTGATGTCTTACCTACTTCCCTGTTTCTGATGACATTGGGCACTCTGTGGTCACATTGATAAACTGTTCCCTGCTATCTGTCTTTGTCCCCAAGTGCTTTAAACAGGGGTTTAGTCAACTGCAGCTAAAAAAAAAAGAAGCCTAAACTGGATCCGACACTACAAACAAGCTACAGACCCATCTAAAAACTTAATTTCTAAAATATTAGAAACAGTCATTTGGTCACATGTCAAGAAGGAATTGGAGAAGCATATTATTCTTGATAATTTTGAATCAGGCTTTAGAAAGTTACACTCCATAGAAACAGCTCTCCTTAAAGACACAAATGTCCTTTTGATGGCCTAGGACAGGGGTGATTGCTCAGTACTTGTTCTACTGGACCTTAGCTCAGCACACCTGCTTTACCAGGTGTAACAATTAAGTTTAACATCCAGGCATCCATGAAAATAGAATGTATTAAACTTTACAGAGTTAGAAGTTAGCTCGCTAGCTTCCACCTAAACATGATATAGCATGTTCTGACTGAGAGATTTGTGTAAACATTCAAACGTACAGCTCCGCTATCACCTCCAACATAAATGAAGACAGAAACTAACCAGCAGTGACGTTTGTAGGGTTACTGAAGTTGGACTAGCTGGTATATAATGATGTGCTACGTGATCGCTAGCCACACAGCTACGTTAGCATAACATAAACAGTGAAGCTGGAGGATGAACGCTAACTTTTTTCCACTCAATAAAAGTTAACATGAGGGTTCCTGATGGTTAGGGACAAATGCAATCACATGTCAGGATGCTGTAAACGGACCAAACTTCAGTCAGGAGAACAACTGAGATAATCCATCCATAATACCAGGTTAGTCATTAATGTACTGCAACAACATGGGAACAGAGCCGTTGTGA
>VUQR01035651.1:0-43937 GCA_015108515.1 Hemichromis elongatus
CATCTAAATATATGCGCTTGTATGTCACGCAACATATGATAGTTTGTCACTCTAACACTGTTTTTTTTTTTCTGATGAAATGAGGTTTCTTTTCTTCTGTGTGTGCTCTTTTAAATCACCATTAATATACCTCATTAATCATATTGTTTGACTTCTTTAACAGTTTTGATTTCCTGTTTTAATGTCCAGAACTCAAAACACTTCTTTTTTGTCTTTTCTCTGGAGTTTTTAATCTGTATAAAAAAAAAAAAAAAGGTTTTCTGAAGAAAGGCTTTTTACTGTAATAACAAGTGGGTTACTGGCTGCTTTCTACTCTTTGTGTACAGAAATAAAAGTTTGTATTTGGCAAACTCCTTGTCTGCTCGTGTTTTTTTTGTTTGTTTGTTTGTTTCATGCGACTGCAGTTATGCCTTTGAGAATTGAATAATGAAAGTTAACTCAGAATGGTGCCAAATACAGGCTGTTTTATATTAATTTTTCTTTTTGTGTTTATATTTGGATTTGTGTAAGGGAGAATCACAATGTCCCATTGTGAGGTTTGTGTGTTTAGATTTTTCTTTTTTCTTACTCGGTTATTCAATCTGCCCTTGACTTCCACCTTAAACTTTTGCTTCTGAATAGAAAAAAAACAGCTCATTGGTCTATTCTGATGCAGCGCCACCCTTTGCTGTTTTAGCCCTGTTGGCTTTGTTCCCTGAGTTTGTTCTCTTTGGCTGTGGTGCAGCACTTGATTGACATTTTACCTTCTTTCTCGCCTTATCGCGCACTGATCTCCTGCTCACTGCATTATCTTCGCTGGAGCTGCCGGGTGCAGGATCTCTATCTTTATCTGTTGCTTGATTATCTGATACACCCAGCCCAGCTTCATGAACCACGGCCTTCTCTATACTTTCATTATCTAACCCCTCTCCACTCGCTCTCCCACGCTCTGGCTCTTTATTACCCTGCTCTACTTTCACATCTGGATTTTTCCCTGTTTCTGCATCATCCACCCCATCTGTCTCGACAGGGGGGTGTTTCTCTGAGCTTTCCTTCTCCTGGCTCTTAGTGTCTTCAGTCTTCTTATCTGCATTAATATCTGCTTTAGCTTTTCCTTCTGTGGCTTTTGAAGGAAATTTGACGTTCTTCTTTCTGGCTGCACTCTTGGCCTTGGTCCCTCCAGGCCCCCACTCCTCCTGTGTTGTATCCCAGTAAGTCTTGTTCTGCCGGGCATGCACAGAACGCATGCTCTGGGCCAGCTTCCTCAGTTCCTGACGGACAAAGGGTTTGAACTTTGGGTCCAGTTTCTCCACCATATCAAAGTCTCTTCGAGCTTCATCCTCATTGCACAAAGCAGCATGAGCCCGAGCCCTCTGGTACACTGCCTTGAAATTACCTATCGAGAAGAGTGAGAAAAGAGAGCGAATAAGTATAAATGGCAACACTATTGACTTGTAAAGACCACAAGAGGCAACAGGAGGTAAGAATGATTGGTAGGCTGGCAAGAGTAAAACTGTAAAGCCATAAAAGTTGAAGATAAAAATAAATACCACAGGAGTTAACTAGACTGAATGCCAGCGGTGAGACAGGAGATATAGTAGGAGGCGAACGCACGAGAGGAGTAAATGAACGGGAAAGAAAAGCATAAGAACAACCTTTTCAGATCGCCCTAACTATTAATAATTCATCATAGCACAAACAAAAAGAAAACAATGAATTCATTTTTGACTGTGATGTCCATGGGTGGGAGCTGAGGGAACAAAAGACAGACACAGCATTGCGGTTGTGAATGTTTGGTTTCTTCTTTCCCTGGTAAACACAAAGATCAAGGCTTGTTGCATTGTGAAGGTGGGTGTTTGCTGAGGGCGAGGCATCCATGCTGGCAGGAGAGCTTGAAATTTTTTAGCTTAAAAATGATAGTTGTTTTTTTTTTAGGTTGTTTTGTTTTTTTCTGTATGCACTAAACCGGGGTATATTTATATACTCAAGTACCTATTCCTATATCAAACTCAATTTTCGCTCTAATATTACCTTTGTGATTCTTCAGCAGCTTGGTGTTGAGCTCCACAACTTGCTGGTATTGTTTTAGCTCCAGCATGCACTGGCTGAGATTAAGAGTCAAAGGAAGACGCACTTTCTCCAGCAAATCCCAATCCTCGCCCTGTTGATCCACCTGCAGAAAAAAGAGAGTGGACATGAAAGTTGGGTAGGTGGGAGGGTGAGGGCAAAGGAGGTGGTAGTGATAGATGGCGAGAGAAATGTTGAAAAGATGAAACAAAGGCAGGGGCAAATATATAAAGGGTTGGGAGGCACGATGAAAAAGCCTGGATGTGGAAAATGATACCGGGAGGAGGCAGAGGAATCTAGAATGGGGCGTAATAAAGATGGAAGTGGGTGGGTTGAGGACAGCGGGGAGTTTGTTGTGTGTGAAAGGCATGAGGGAGTTAGACACTGAGGTGTGGCAGAAAGGAGAGAGTTTAAGAAAGAGAAAAGAAGCACAGGCAAGCACTGTGACAGTGATATCTCTGTGGATAGCTGTTATTTTTAGAGCACTTTCTCTGCTCTTCACTTTGCCAGCATACCTACAATGCCGCAGCTGCTCTTCAGTAAAAAAGCAACAATGACAAATGATTACAGTTTACAAGCCACAGTGAGTCGCGGTCCTTTAGCAAGACTTCTTTCTGGCATGTTCGACTATTCATCACACTGAGTGGATTGAACTGGTGGCTGTTTATGCGGTATGTCCATCTGGGCACTGTCATCGCAACAAAAAGCTGTATTTTACATTCAATTGCCTGGAAAAGACAACACAATTACTTGCGCTCTTTTACAAACCCTCACTTAATCACCAATTACTTACTTTACTTTGAAGGCAGTCCACATATTCTATAGCCTCCTTGAACTTTCCCGAAGCTTCTTGAAAGTGGCTCTCTTTAATGAGGAAATTTCCTTCATTCTGCAGCAACATGACCAGTCGTAACATCTGCTGCCAGTCCTTGCCTTCTGTTTTATTGCAGGTGTTTAAATTTGCTGCAAAAGAGCTCGCTTCTTCTTTGGTAGCTGTTCCCTCAGTCAGTGCAACCTTATTTTCGCCGAGGTCCTCTTCATGAACGTCTGCATATTTAGGAGCAGATTCTTCTGAAGCATCTCCCAATTTATCAGTCGCCGCTGTTGTCACACTTTCAGGATGTTCTTGTTTTCCCTCTTCAGTCTCTCGCCTCTCCTTCTCCTCCTCATCGTTTCTCTCTGCCTCCCCCACTTCATTTGTGTTTTCATTTTTCTCTAGCTTGTTCCAGTATTGCTCCTTCTCTTCCCAATATTTCTCTTTCATGCGCTCCGACAGGGCCTTCAGCTCTCGATGGATGAGGGATGCCAAAGAGATGTCAAGCTGGGCCACCATGTTGAAGTCTCTCCGAGCCTCCTTTTCATTCCACACAGCAGCGTGGGCTTTGGCTCTTTTGTAGTAGCCTTTAACACAGTCTAAGAAACAGAAAAGGCAAGAAACAGCAAAATAATTAAATAATAACTGTAAAAAAAACTGTTCTAAATCAATCTGATATGCACATTGAAGCAGAGGTGGTTATTTATAAGCATTTAGGACAGACGGTAGGTGTGACCTGTTAGTTCTCATCAAAACTAAATCTGCAAAATCCTGATAAGCCCTAAAAAAATAAATAAATAAATTAGCAATTCATGCTTATTTGCTTTCTAGAGTTAAATAAGATATGATGCAACTAATGAAAAGCTGAAGCTACATTTAGTGGGTTAGCTGAGCTTCAAACAAAGACTATAAACATAGAAAAACAGCAAGCTTCGCTCTGCCCCGTTCACTTCTACAGCTCACCAACAAGCCCATTGTGTATTCATAAAGGAAAAAGGCTAAAAAGTTTAGTTTTATCAGGCCAAACAACCAAAATACAGCATGTTAATGAGGTAGCCTTAGAAATGACTGTGGAATGACCTTTGAATGGAGTCACGGTAAGTGTTTCTCCCTTATTTGAGTGTTTGTGCTAAACTAAAACGATCTGCTGCTGGCTGTACATTTTATTTAAAGAGCCCCTTCTATGAAAATCATATTTTTTAAGTGATTTTGGCTTCCTCAGAGCTGCAGTGTTCCAAAGACAGTCCCAAAAACAGAGATTCAGAACGTACTGTACATCTGCTGCTCATCTTTTGCACCCTTGTAAGTTCTTTTAATAACACTAACAGTCTTGACATTTGATACTTATATCTTATACTTCTCTGTCAGTCTTTTTCAGAATGTCATGCTCCATGTGAGGCTGACATTGGGTAATTTACAAAAACGCTTCAATCTTCAGTGTTGAAGCAGTGTTTCATAAATAGCAAACTGAAGAATCCAAACTTGATAGCGTAAAAGCTAATGTTATCAGTGTAGACTTATTTCATTTAAGCTCATTGTTGCTGCTGCTGTGCAGCATTGCCATGTTAGGAAGATGTCAAGATGCTTAAAATTGTTGTACTTTAGGGTAAAATAATCATCCACATAATATCTAAAAGGACAAATAGGCATGGAAGTGTAAACACAGGCCTGTTATTTTCCTCTCCTTTGATATTACCTAAACTGATTACACCTAAAAATCTTAGACTTACAAAGCATCATTATGAGACCTTACTGTAAGTGCACTAAAAGCTCCCTGGTGAGTATTAAATTGCCGAAATTATTTGTTTTGTTTATTTTTGAAAACCTAGCATCCAGTCTTTGTTTTCTATGCTTGAGGTACTCTGGGATTTTTTTTATGTGTTCCAGGAATTTTTCTCTCCCCTGACCCAGCAGAGCAGCAGCCTCACTGTACAGCATATCTCCTGCTTTACAAATTGAACACTAAGTTTTTTTCCTCCTGTGCTTAACAAAGCACACAGTTTTGCAGTTTGGACCACCACTGTGCACAGGGAGTGTGCAGGGGGCAGGCAGCAGGCTGCAGGCAAGTAGCTGATGGAGGAGGCAGGAAATAATTTGCATAGTCACAGATCTACACATATTAAATGAGACAAAGGTGTTGAGTTACAGCTAAGCCAATTCAAGACATAACAGTGTTTTTCGGCATTTTAATGGCGAAAAAGATGAACAGAGATGTTTTATTCAGGCATTTAATTAAACACCAAAATGTGAATAACTGCATTTCCCAAAATGGGAAGTGCACACATGTGGAAACACCATGCAAACACATTGCAATGCCCCTGTTTATGTTTACTTTAGATAGACACATATAATTCAATTTTGTTTCTCTGCATTTAATTTCCCTCTATGCTAAATCTTCATTCAGCCAGCAGTTAAACCGATTTCACTGTCGCCTCTGGCAAAGCAGAAACAGTGCAGTGATCCTTTTCTAAAGAACAAATGGGTTGAAGGGATGAATCAGCAGCCGAGTGGCTGACAGGAACTCATGCAGACAACGTGATACTGATGACAGGAGGAACAACAACAGCAAGAAGAAAGCAAGTGGAGTGGTGAGCAAAAGGAGACGTAAGTGTGAAATGAAACTAAGACGCAGCTGGAAAAGCAGTGGGAAAATGAAACTGAGGACAATAAGAGAGGAGAATAGTAGAAGAAGGTGTATCAATGCTTGTGTGGGGGCTTTATGCTTCTAAGCTTCGTAAAGAGCCCTGCAGCTTTGTGACAAGTGCTCAAACTGGGTCGGGAAGCCCAGAAAATCCTGCCCACCATATTCATGCTCAACTTTTGTGCTCAGTTACATGCAAGTTTACACATCTCCTTCTCTTACCACACATAGTGTTGTGTTTGCATCATTTCAAAAGACATTACATTACATACACTACTTTCCAAAATACTTCTCGTTTCCTTACAGCCTTATCCACTCCTTACCAACCTAGGAACAAGTCTTAACTGTAAAATTTCTCATGAGTACTTATTTTTGTCCTTAAAGAAAAGGCGAGTCACCATAATGTGACAAAATAACGAGATTTATAGCCCCACATCACAAATAATGCAAAAGTCAAATATGCAACAGGCAAATGTACTGTAGAAGTGGAAACCCCAGGCTGAGGAGAAGAGAGTAAAATAAAGACTGTCAACATGGGCATAATTCATGAGGCTCTGAAGTGAAGACTGTGCCAGCATGAGAGGCTCCTCTAGTAGCCATGGGTATGACAGTGCAATTCCCGGGACTGCTCCAGCTTTAAAATTACCAATAATGTCAACCTCAGTCCGTGTACAAAGAAACAGTTGCAACATGTAGTAAAACCAGTGCAGGCATATGATTCGCACCTGGCAACTTTTTACAAGATTTTGAAATGACTGTTGCCTGAATCAAGAGGTGCAAATGAAACTGATAATGGAATCCGTTCTCACTCTCGAAGCGTATCATACCGACGTTTTGTCACGTCCCGAGGCGTTCCAGGGGAATGCGAAAGGTGACCTTACGCGTTCTTATAGGACGCACTGGGTTGTGGAAGAAATCCAGTCGAATGACGGTCCCGTGGTAATAGACATTCCAGCCATGTATTCCAGACCTAAACCTAACCATGACCTTATTCCTAGCCCTAACATGTGTAGATTGACTCCAAACGGTTCTCATGTGTTTTCATTTTTCCGATCTCATTTAAGAACGTGTTGGGTGCCCGAAAGCGTAAAATGTTGACGTTTTGTCACCTAGCGTAAAAATATTACGCTTAGGGAGTGAGAACGTGTTGGATAATGATGACGGTTATAAAGAGTGAGTTGATATTATCCCAACTTAGTTCATGAGATGAAAAAAATAAAACCAGGAGGCATCTACGTCAGGGCCATCTGGCTTTCCTTCAGATTTAAAATGTATGCATCCAAATGGCATCAATCTTCATCTCTCTTGTCAAGAAAGCAAATGGCCAAATTTATCAAAATGTCAAAATTCCATACGAAAATGTGAACTTAATTATTTCTAGAAAAGTCAAGAATGCAATAAACCGTGCAGATATGTTGATATTATAGGACGTTCTTGAGGATATTCTGGTCAAGCTTGCTCTGAATCACTTTGCATGAATGACTTGCAGGTAGAATTTTTATAAAGAAAACACAACCCTCTTCACTGGCCTGTATTAACAAAAACAGCTCGAAAGTCTTAAGGATAGAAAACATTTCTGTTAAATGTAAGATTTCTATATTTTTTCACAGCTCTAGGAAGAATAAAATATTTGGAATCACTTTAAATAGTAATGGCAAATAGTAAATTACACAAACCCAGCTAACAAAAGCTGATAGCAAGAATTGGAGCCCCCCACCCCCCCTTTCAATGTTTGGCCACAGCAGTACCCTGGAGGTTAGAGAACTATGAACATATGGTATCGTTGCTGGTTCAAATCTCTTGAGGGAAAGAGTGAATAACAGCGCTGCTCTGCTGAACTACTTCTGTGCAAAGGCTTAAGCCCTGCTGATGCAACTGTGCAAATGTGAATCTAGGTGACATGAAAACATATAAAAGTGTGCCCTGTTGATTCTCCTGAAAAAGTCAAGTTAAAGAAGTTTCTTAACCAGAAATCAGGAGAATAATCAGAATAAACCCTCACAATTCTTCCTTCTCCAGCATGTTTCTTTACCTTTGTGTTTATGCAGCAGTTCATCCATGTGCTCTATGACTTCATAGTACTCCTCCAGCTCCAACATACACTGACAGTAGTTCAGCTCCAGGGGGACGATCATTCGACCCACGTTAATGTAGTCTATATCACCTGGCATCTCCTACACAAGAATTTAAAAGAACAAAAACTTGTTCATAGTACAACTATGTTGCTTAGTAATTATACAGTGCACATGGAAAATATTCTCAGTGTTTCACTTGTTCCACATTTTGACATGTTAAAGCCTTATTCAAAAATAAATTAAATTGACTTTTAAAATTCTACACACAATCATGATAACGATAAAGTGAAAAAACGATAGCGTTCCATGTGTCTCCTCAGTCAATCATGTCTCAGTGTCAAGTCTGTGTCTTTGTGTATGTCTCTTGTTTCCTGTTTGACAGTCTTGCATCCCTTCGTTAATTAATTAAGTTAGTTACTTAGTAACTTAGTTAATTAATTTTGCTTCCTTCCTATCTCATTGTGTGTGATTAGTTCCAGCTGGGTTTCCCTCCTGTTTCCCACTCCCTTCTGTATTTAAGCCCTGTGTTTTCCTCTGTTCGTTGTTGCGTTGTTACACCGCATGTCGCGGTGTGGTTCTTTTAACCTTTGTGTTCCCAGTTAGTTTTCATAAATTTGTTTTGGAGTTTCTACAGCAATAAAGCTGCTTTCCTATGTTCATCCTGTTGTCTGAGTCCTGCGTTTGGATCCCCGTCCTGCCTGCCACAGCATAAAACATGACAGAGATGTTCAGTTAAGTCTGGGCTCTTTATGTGATGCTCAGGGACATTCACAGAGCAGTCCCAAAGCCAACCCTTTTTTATTCTCAACCCTTTTATTCTATTCTCTGCTTAGGATCTTTATCTTGATGAAAGATCAACCTTCACCCCAGTCCACAGTCCAGAGTGCTCTCTAACAGGTTGTCTTTAAGGAAGTCTCATTATATTGCTGCATTCATTTTTCTCTTCCCTTCTGACTAGTCTCCCAGTTCCTGCTGCAGAACAACATCCCCACAGCATGATGCTGCCACCACCACCATGCTTCACTGTCTTGGCCAAGTGATTAACAGTGCTGGATTTCCCCCCAGACATTTAACAATATTTGTTCCGTCAGACCAAATAATTTGGTTTCTTATGGTGTGAGAATCCTACAGGTACCTCTTGGCAAACTCAATTCAATTCAATTCAATTTTATTTATATAGCGCTAGATCACAACAACAGTTGCCTCAAGGCACTTTATATTGTACAATCGTACATACAGAGAAAACCCAACAATCATATGACCCCCTATGAGCAAGCACTTTGGCGACAGTGGGAAGGAAAAACTCCCTTTTAACAGGAAGAAACCTCTGGCAGAACCAGGCTCAGGGAGGGGCGGCCATCTGCTGCGATCGGTTGGGGTGAAAGAAGAAAAGATCGGGATACTCCAGGTGAGCAGTCGTGTATCTTTTATAATTTCTAATAATACTGCAAGAATTTCAAGAAAACCTTTTTACTTTGTCGTTACTGGTTATTGTATGCAGAATTATGATGTGGAAAATGAACTTAATCCATTTTGGAGTATGGTTGTAACATGAATAAATGCGAAAAAAGTGTCTGTTTTGATAATTATATGAATTTGGTACATTTAATTATCATTTTTACTTTACCAAGTGTTTAAGGCCAGCTATCTGTAAGCCATGACATGAAACCTGCAAATATGTCTAAGACTGTTGTGTATTCACTTCAACATAATTTTACTTCTCCCTAGAGTATTGCGCTCTCCTCACACCCCACCACCCACCTTCTCTGCTCTTATCTAAGACAGGTTTCCTTTTTCTTTCCTCTGCCTGCCTCCCACCCGGCTGCATGTAATCAGGGACACAGTGAAGCAGAGAAAAACAGGAAAACAGGAATCTCCCACTGGAAAAGAAGGAGCTGCATGTCCCAAAAACCCCAAATCCTGAAGAGACCTCAGAATTCACAAGCTTCCCCGGTACTCAGTTTGCATGTCGCTACCCCCTCACACACACACAGACAGATACACGCAAACAACACACCCTGCCTACACCCCACTCCACCCTCTTCCATCCACTCTTCACTCACCCTAGACTGGACAGTTTTAAGCAGCAGGACGGCTTCTTTGTACTTGCTGGCAGCCTCTGTGTATTTCTTCTGTTTGACCAGAGCATTGCCCTGCATGTGGAGAACTGGCACTGTCTGCAGCTTTTCATCCTTTTCCATCATCCACGACTCTCTGTGGTAGGACATAGGGTCTCCAACCTGCATGCAGCAGGTTTAGGAGAAGAAGGTAAATGATGCAAGTGAATGTTAAACAGGTACGAAGCATGCCTCTGCTCAATTATATAATGCTGAGGAATGTGTCTGTTTTATTACAGTTATTTAAAGCTAGAGTTATTTAGGTACATGAATAGCAATCATAATTGTTTAACTTTAAACTTTGCTTGTATGCTTTTACTTTGTGATAATAATACTTTTACTTAGGTATAGAATCTACTTTTGGAGACTGAGGAAGTCACTTGGATGAATGGCAAAACATTTCTCCCATTAAAACGCTAGGTCCAAATAAATAGAATCAACTTTCTGGGATTTCCTCACTTGGATCATTGAGAAAGCTTCGAGATGTTAAGTAAAGGATCTAAATTATTCCACCACTGAGGATTTATCAGCTCGTCTTAATTTACTGGCACCAATACTGGACGCACTGGTGAGTCTCAAACTTGTTTTGGAAAATATAATATTTCAAAGCTGAATCTTTTAGACAGAGGGCCACCTTAGTCAGGGCTGTCAGTACATTTTAGAAAAGAAAAGTGGGAGAAGCTGTTCATTCTCCTCTTCCGCTATTCACTATCACTGCCACCGATGCTTACCTGCAGCAGCTCCATGATAAATATAAGCGGCTGAGGAGTCCGCATCAGCTCATCCAGCTCTGGGAAACCCGTGGAGTGATAGTGGAACAGGTTTCCCATTCCACACATGTGTCTCTGACCCTCTAGCGGGTCTTTCCCTTGAGCGATCAGTCTCATTCCCTTGGACACAATGGGGTACAAGCCTGTGTGCTGTGAAATTAGCACATCAACAAAATCATGAACATGATGTCTAGAATAAAACATAGAAGCACTTAATCATGCTAACCCTCTGGTACTGCCAGCCCATGCCAATCAGCCTTACAAGCAAAAACAGAAGAAGTTGCACAATTTTACTTGCAAATTACGTTTTCCTCCAGAAGGAAAAATAGAAAAAAAAATTTGCACAAAGAGATTGCTTTGTTTACGTTTATATTACTGAGCACGTAGGAGGCTACAGAACATTGATTCATGTGCATTATAATGAGAAGAGTAAAAGCTTCCCTTTCCCAGTCATGAACACTTATTACATCCTCTCAGGGGCCGGATATCTCAGAATGTGTGTGTGAGGTCTGTAATCCAACTCACAATGGCATCACACCAGAACTCAGCCACCTCTCCAACATGCATGGACGTCAACAGGGTCTCCCAGACTTCCATCTTGAACATCTTTCCGACAAAGATCTCCGCCGGTCTTCCAGCCAGTCGGCTGTCGTCGATGACTGTCCTCTCGAAGTTATCCAACAGTGTCTGGAAGTGGAAAACCAGCTTGGAAAGTGGAAGCAGGGAGAGTACAAGAGTAGAGGTTAATGACATAAACTACAGTCAGTGGAGACTTCATTAGACATATAATATAATATATATAAGTGGCCACTGATTTTTCCACAAAATATTTAATATACAGTTTGGTGAAAAACATTTGGCCCAATTTGGTATTTTTTTAACATTTACATATTTCATGAAAAACAAATAAATTTTCCACAATCAAGCTGTTTACAAAACAAGACAAAGATAAGCTGAATAAATAAAGTTTTAATAATGATTTTATTTATTAAAGGGGGGAAAACAATTTAAACATAACTGGAGGAGTGTGAAAAATTAGTTGTCCTCTCTAGTTAAGTCAGGAATTAGTTCTGATTAACTTTTTTTCCCTTTTACACCCAGCCTGTCTGCTGCCAGAGCTTTTGAATCGAAAAAATAAAACCTCTGACAAAGTAAAGTAGGCTAAAGGAGCACAAGAAACTTAAGAACAGATGAAAAACAAAGTACCTGATATCTGTCAGTCTGGGAAGGAAAAATAATTTCTAATGCTTTGAGACTCCACAATAAGAGCCAATATCCACAAATAGAGAAAACATGGATGAGTGGTGAACCGTCTAAGCAGTGGCCAGCCTACAAAAATTACTTTAAGAGCATCAACTCATCCAGGAGGTCACAAAATACTAGAACAACCTCTAAAGAACTACAAGCATCACTTGCCACAGTTGAAGTCAGTGTTCATAATTCAACAATAGGAAAGAAAGGAGGCAAAAATGGCATCCATGGCAGAGTTCCAAGGTGAAAACCACTCCTGACCAAAGGATCACAAAGACTTATCTCACATTTGCTGTAAAATATCTTGATTGAAGACATCCTGAAGACTTTTAGGAAGATATAATGTCCCAATACTGGCATAAAAGTAACACAGCATTTCATTGAAAGAACATCGTACCAACAGTCAGAGATAGTGGTGTGATGGTCGGGGCTGCATTGATGTTTCAGAACCTGGATGACTTGCTGTAATTCATGGAACCATAAATTTTTCTCTCATCCAGAAAATCTTACAGGAGAATGTCCAGCCATCATTTTGTCCCAACCACACTTGAGTTATCCAGTAGGACAATGATCCAGAACACACCAGTAATTCCACCTCTGAATGGCTCAATAACATCAAAATGAAGATTTTTGAGATTACAACAGTTCTGCAAAGAAGAGTGGGACAAAAATTCTCTACAGTGATATGAAACACTCATTATCATTTGTTGCAAACGCTTGATTATAATTCTTGCTGCCAACCAGTTTCTAGCTTTAGGGGACAATTACTTTTCCGCATAAGGCCAGGTTTAGATAAGTTTTTTTCTTTTGATGAAGGAAATCATGATTTAAAAACACTCACGTTATCTCTTTCCAATAGTAAAATTAATTTGACCACCTGAAACATGTAAATGTGACAAATATGTAAAAATATATATATCAGAAAGATGGCAAATACATTTTCAGAGCACTATATAGAGATAGTAATTAAAAGATAATGCTAGTTTGTCTGCACATACTTACATCACCACGTATATCTTGAAACAGTTTTCTTGAAGAATGATCTACCACATCTTCTCAAAGCCTATTGGTTGTCATTTTCTAGTGAATGTTAATCTGTTCCATTGATTGCAAACTTAAAAAGACCTTTAAATCAATGGCTAAAACAAAAATTGTTTTTAATTTCAACAAGAAAGCTATTGTAAATTGGACAAATAGACAAAAAAACCCCACTTTTGTCAGTTCCAAATGAAAAAAAAACCCATCCAATTTAACTTGAAAATGATTTTCTTATAGATTTTTAAAATAAAATAAATTTTATTTTAATTTATTTAATTTAAGTACTTTTAAACTGAATGATATACATGATATATTTCAAACATCACACCAGTTTTAATCAATTTCATCTGTTTGCTTGCATCTAAAAGAGTCGTCAAGGCTTTAGCATCACCCTGACTTAAAAATAATGTTGGGTCTTATTTATAGCCCGACAGATTGTGTGTAATCGTGACAGTCTGATGACTGTGTGAACAAATGGGAATCACCTCACTTGGGAGGGAATGCACACATCCACACACGCGCGCACAGGTAAATGGAAATTCATGCTGGCATTGTCATGGAAAATATTTGTCACAGTGTCCAGGCTCGGTGCCATATGGCTGGATGTGACTAGGAAGGGAAAAACTCGGAAACCAGCAGATCAGTGGATGCACAGAAACAAAGATACACTGCCAAGAAACATGTTGCAATTTGGTTGACCAAATGTTTGCTCTGTGTGCATGAGCCAGATACAGAATAAATTTTCTAACTTCATGAATAATTCAACAGAATCTAATTGAAGTGGGCATTGCAACACACAGCTAAAAATAGACACCCAAGATAGACATTTTTTTCCGGTGGAACATGAATTACTCCACAATGGTTTTTATTGAACAGGGAATCATTGTTTTCAACATTGCATGATAACCTAACCTAACCTAACTTGATGATTAGGTTATCACATTAACTGCAGTTTAGAATACCTTTGTCCCAGGTGGAAAGTGAGGTAATGGTCCACTTCCTCCTGCCAGAATTTTCTTCCTGACACCTGGATAGTTGAGAAGGTATGTCTCCTCCATTGCCACGCTGACTTGAGAAACAGAAGTGTGTTTTCCAAATTTCTTTCTCCCTCTAGGTGTGTTCTTTTGACTTTCTGATTAGCCTAGTGGCAAGACTCTTGGCTAGTTTGCTGCTCTCTGACAGATGGTAGGATTAGACAGGGTTTGGAGATGGCCACTTTAATCTGAGGAGTTAATCCCTTGCCTACTCCTGTGATTGGTGGCGGCAATCCCTGTAGGAAGGAGAAGGGAGAGGCGGGGATGACCGCTGAATCGTGTGGATGAGAAAGGCCGAGATCAGTCTGGAACAAGTAAAGATCATTATGGAGGAAGTGCGCTCTGGTGACGCAGTGATGTCCTAAAGATGCAGCTGTCCCTCAGTTAGGAGCCAGAGAGTGTACCAGCGTTTAACAGTAACCAAATCTGCCCTTAGGCTCCAAGTATTCCTTACTTTAATTGTTTATCAACACCTTTTTTTAACCTGTTAGATTGTCTTGCTAGTTTTATGTATGCATTATTTAATTTTATTATCCTTTATTTATCTGAGTAAAAGTCTCATTGAGATTAAAATCTCAATGACCATGATAACAGAAGTTACAACCAATACAATACATAAACATGTGACAAATAATGAAACAAATACAATATTTCGTACAGACAAGTAAACACAAACATGTGAATTTAAAGCTACCCTGTGCTCTTTAAAAGCCCTTTCCCCCATATTTCTGTTCTAAATTTAGGGACAAACATTTTTATATTACTGTAAGAGTGTGTGACATATTAAGACGCAACCAGCCCAAGCATAGACTTATAGATAAAAGCCAACCAAAGGGAAATTATGCAGATATACAGAGATGGCTATTTAGCAGCATAGAGATAACAGTGATGTCAATGATTTCCAAAGCCAGTGCAGTATCGTATCCAAGCTCTTTTGGTACTGGTCAGGTGCATTCATGAAAAGAAGATCACCGTAGTCCAATAAAGCTATAAAGATGTAAAAAGTTGCATAAATCAAGTGTTTCCTCACTTGGAGAGAGAGACAAGATTCATTCTCTAAAACGAAACTTAGGTTTCATCTTGGACGCAAACCTTTAAATGTTAGTTGCAAATGCTAAATTCTGATCTATAAAACTATGTAGAGACTTGTAAGATGTGACCATTTCAATTTGAGCCCCATGAATGGTTTTGATCTTAAGCATAGACAACCACTCTTTATTCTCAAAATATACCAAAGAATAAAAGTATTACAAGTTATATAGTACTGATTGCGAGCCAACAAACAAAACTTGACCTGAGATAGATTATTCATTCACACATATAGGACACATTTATTTCAAGGACACTTAAAATAACATTCTGTAGTACACTCTTGAGTCAGATGAAAACCAAGCCCCTTTTGTTGCTCATAACTGGTAGTTTCACCCTCTTACTTGAGCAAACCCGTCTCAGGTTTGATTGGTACCTTCTCCCGGTGAAGAGTTTCAGCTTTTTCAACAGATTGGGATCAAAACTGGGATTCATAGCAAGCCACCACATAAAGGTCACCTTCTCAACCCTTGTGGAGAGTTTTTAAATGTATACTTTGGGTCTTTTATTCGATTGGAGGAGCCATGACCTGCAACTGAGTCGGAGGTTTGACAATGGATGATATGTTCCACTCAAGAAACCTCGATACCTGAGGATTTCACTGTGCCGTGCAATGTTTGATGTGATTTGTGCACAAGCCCGTAACATGTCTTTTACTAAAAAGGATGCAATTCATTTTTTATAGTGAAGATTGTGTCCTTTTCATGAAACCTCATTTACGTTTTCTGTTATCCTTCTTTGAACCCAGAGCTGATGTAACTTACCAAAAAGCTCTTAATCATGTTTTATCTGTAAAAGGACATTCTTTTAGAAATGCTGGCTTGTCAACATGAGCTTTTCTGTTTTCGCTTTTAAAAGCAGGGTCATCGTGGGTCTCTCCCTCTACACCTGCTTTGATCTTGCTGGCTTGTTATATGTGTTTCGACTTTGACTTTATTTGGTTCTTCTTCCTTTTTGTGAACATGTTAAATCATTGAGTTGATTTTTTTCTGTTGTGGTCGTTTCTCAGGTTAGCAATGGTCCTGCAGACCTTGAACCTCCTAATAATATTACAAATTGTCATCATAAAAACATCAATATGCCTGGAGATGGCCGTGCAGCCTTTACCTTGATTTCTTATGGTGCACACAACATCTAAAAGCATCCATTTGGAGAATTTTAGGTATTTTAGAACAAAAAAGCTTGAGCTTCAGCTATTTTTACATTTTCTTCACGTTTTAAATTGAAATACTTCTCCTGTAGAATGAAACTTTTAAAAACTTTGCCACTTTTGTATCTACACCCATGAAAATATCAACACAAACCAATTTTAAAGTAGAAAACCAATTCCAATGAACTCAAAGGTATACATAAACTATCCTGGCACAACTTTGACCCAAATCCCTCAGTGGAAAGTATATTAAATAACAGTTAAGCAGTAAGAAAAATGCAAACAACTCTAAGATGTCGCAATCAGATGGGTTTGACTCACTAAAACTGTGGGAGGAAATAAATAAAAGGAAAAAAAAAGATTCTTGCATCTACAGAATATTAATGATCACCATGACCATGCTGGTCATTAGTACCAATAACGAAGAAATATATAAACAAAAAAAGAAACAAATTTTGTAACATCTTTTTCTTACAGTTAATTAAAAAAATGTTGACCTGCAGTAAACATTGGCTGAGAGACAACTTGGCTTTAAGACAATAAACACCCAGACAACATTAACTGCTGAGGTGGAACAGTTTATTCATACAGCAACTACAAACACATTTTGCCAACTTAAAAACACAAACTTTGAGTGAATAAAGCTGTGCTGTGTGTAATATAGGAAAATCACAAATTTAAAGGAATGACACAGCAACTTCTAATAAAGACTCCCTTCTCCCTAGATGAAGACTTTTCTCCTCCTGTCTTTCTTGTATGCCAGAAGATGACGTGTGACTGCCCCCTGGTGGTCACTTCTCTATCAGTGAGTCCAGCTGCTCCTGCAGGGAGGCCAGCTGTTGGAGCACAAAATAGAAGGCGTGATTGATGCCCAACAGCACCGTGGTGTAATTGGAGGGTAAGTGGATGATGATTAACATGTCTTTTCACATTAATTTGCTGCAGTCATTTGTCAATACAAACAACGACCCTAGACAGTGGGTGGCCACTATGCCATAGCTACAAAAAGGACTCCCCTGGTAGCTGCTGTCAAATTAAATTTCACTTGATTGGTTTTCAACTTTGCTATTAGGCATGAAAAATGTTGGGTTTAAAAAAGACAGCAAGCGCAATACCATCCGCTGACATGATATTTGACATTCATTCAAGACAAATTCATGCAAAGTGCTGAAGGCTGTAGAAAGCTCACAGTGAGCACTGATCCTTGGCTTTTACAAAAATGTTCTTACCTGCTCCATCTCCCGCTCCTCCTGCTGAATAATCTCATCCAACAAGGCTTGGAAACGGTTCTGTAAGTGGAGAGAAGCAAACAAGGTTTGTTTGAGTCGACATGCTGAGCCTCATTAAATTGTGATGGCTTTAAATGTGTGTCGGCCTGGGCTGCTCGTGTCAGTATCTCCTCTCTGACAGAAAGGCCACTTGGAATGCCAGTCAGACACAGCTGACCTTTTCCATGTGACTGTGATAATAACGACTGGAGATGGGGCTCTGACGGTCCCAAAACACTGAGCAATGAGAGCTCTAAATGGCAACGTAGGAAGGGCTGTGTCTGCTCATGTTTCACTCATTGTAAATTCTCCGCTAAAGAGTGCTGGGCATAAGAATGAACTTTCAGCTCCTTTTTTTTGTGCATGGAAAAACTTACAGAGAACAGGACTAGCAGGAGAGATGCAATATTCTGGGTTCTAAAATAATAATTTAAAAAAATAATGTCCTCCAACAATATGTGTAATCAGCTGTTATTTAGGTTTTCACATCACCTTTGAGAGAATTTATGCTGCATGAAGAATTTTGCCTCAAAGCTCATCAGGTTCTCATTTATGAGTCTGTACATGCAGACCTAGTTTTTGGATGAATGGGTGAAAAAAAAATATAAGTGGTTTTCAGTACTTACTTTGAGGGCCTGGTTTTCCACTTTCATGATGAGCTCCTCCTGCTGTTTCTTGCGGGCACGAGTTTCCTGAAGCTTGGCCTTTATGTTGTTGATCTGCACCTGGTACTCCATAACTGCAGGACACAGTGGGAGGTTCATGTGTGAGGACTGTCATAAAAACACTTATGTGCAGCAAAGAGGAGGCAAAAAAGGTTGGAGAGCGAAGAGGATGTGATATAATTTGAGACACTACACTTGCCACAGGGACAAGATATGCAGCTTAGCTTGCCGAACCATAAGGATGCCTCTATTTCAGTTTGACAAATTATCCATAATGGGAACAATCAGTCGATTTAAAAGGACACGAGTCAGCAGGATGCAGTTCTAAAAAGACAACTAAATCAGTCTGCTCTGTGTGCCATGCAGAGTTCTCATCAAATCTACCCAGAGCACCCATGTCTCGCAGAAACCTGTGACTCCACCACCAATCAACTATCTTTCTAACTAATTGTATCCATTCAATGTTTTCACCTGGCTCCAAATTCAGACAAAGCTGTTGTAATATGGAGTATCTAACAATAAGGAGGCCAAGAGAACTCATTCATTCAACTTTTACAGTTATGCATGGATGCCATTATCATGCATGGCCTGACTCCAACATATTGAGAAGGGCTCTGCCAAGATGCCACAGTTGAGCTGGCCAGTAGTGCTGCCTGACTGACAGCTCCGTGTATCTAGATAAGGAGGTATTATGCTGTCAAACTGGACAGCTCCCTGAGCCTCCTGCTGAGCCACAACACCTGTCAGACTGGTTAGTTGAAGAGGAGAGCTGAGAGCTGTCCGAGTGAGCATCTCTGTGGGTGAGAGCAAGCACGTCTATTTAAGTAAAAGTAAGGCTATTTATTTGAATGCGTGAGATGAGCTAGAAAATTCCACTTCGATTAAAAGTTCAGACAACTAGCTCAGATTATTTTTGACCTCTGCTTTGACAGGTATCTCTGGGTAGCCAAGTCCACTTTCTTGCTGAGACTGCTGCAACTGAAAAATGAACAACTGTTGGTACACAGAGCAAGTCGGCTAAGAGAAAGAGAATTATCTCTGAGGTGTAGACTGCAAGCACGGCATGAAAGATTGCATAATTCTAATGCGGCACTTACTTCATCCACCTTGGTGTGCACGCACATACGCACGCACGCACGCACACACACACACACACACTCTCTTAACTGCATAATTTATAAAGAATCACATATAATAATCACATTTATATCTCCTGTGTTTACAAAATTCCTTTAAAGTGTTTTCAGAAAATTAAAAAATAAAATATCAGATTAAGGATGCTAATTAGAGGTTTTTAACAGCAAAACTTTATCTATATCAGCTAGACTGTAGCTAGTCATGAGTTTATAAGTTAATGTAGCGATGATTCATATGTAAAATATAGACCTATTTTTCTTCTTTTTTTTTTGCTTTACAAATGAACATTTTAACCTGGGAGTATGTGGGGATTAGCTTTGTTGACTTGGTCATTTGAAGAAAATATTTTTTTTTTCCCATTTGGCAATGACCCTTTTTTCCTGCCCTAGAGTTTGCTATTTGGCATAAACTACAAGACCAAATTTGATAAGGAAAGGTTTGGAAAGCTCAGAGGACAAGCAAGCAGAAATGGACCGCTTTTAAAAAAAAAAAGACAGGCCATTGACAAACCTGTAAAACTTCAAAGAACTTGTATATAGTTTCTGCTTCTGCCTCTTACCTATCTGGTTGTTTCTATCACTTTCATTCTGTGCAGAATCGGACTCATTAAGTTTGTCTTGGAGCTGTTGGACCAGATCATCCTCTGTGTCTATGATATTCAGGTCCTCGTCCTCATGCCGGTCCCCTTCGTCCTCCTCATCCTCACTTGAGCTGCTGATGTCATTGAAGATCTCTCTCAGTTCATCATGCTGGACTGGTGATGCAGAAAGCACATTAGCGTTAGAAACGCAAACACAAAGATGGAAATGGCGAGAATTTAGAGTACTTGCTCTGGGATTAATCTAGGTCACAGAGCCAACAGTCTACTGAAGCTTTAAAACTGTGTGCTTATATGACAGGAAGGAATTAATGTGGAGTCCAAACAACCAGCCTGCTCTTCTCTTTCATGGCAAAAATAACCCTGCTCCAACACTTGGCAGTACAGTAGAAGTCACTCAAGCATGAACCACTAGATGGTTTAGCCGCATACCACAAGGTACGGGAAGGAATGAAAGGAGGAAATAAAATGAACGTTCTTGTTCATAATTGTTTGTTACAGAAGCATTAATTTATTGATAATTGTTTTATGAACAATCTGATGAGCTTTATAGATAGCTCATTTAGCACGCATGTTTACATATGTCTCATCCAGAGTAAAGAAAAGTTAAGGAACAGCATCCCAGTTATATAATGTGTTCACTAGAGGGTATATTTATTGTTCTATAGTAAAATATCCTGCAAGACCACTTTTTTGTACGTTTTTTTAGAAATGTGTATGTTATATTATTACATGAAAAACTGAATGAATGGTAAACTAGCAATGACATAATTTCCTCTGGGATTAATACAGTATTCTGAGTCTTATTTATTTGGATAACCATTTTTAAATGCTCATCCCAATTACAATGCTATTATTAAAAACACTAAATCAATCAAGCTTTACTGCGTGTGTTCCTATAGGCCAGCTAAAAGGCCTGGGTAGCAGAACAACTTCTCTTTTTTTAGTTGAACTGAGAAGCTGGCTGAGCACTATAACAGAGTGTACCACATCTTATTTCACATGAATTTTTAAAATGAAGTTTTATTTACCAGAGGATCCATGACCCATCTTGTGTCCTGAGGTCCCGGGTGAGGAATCCAGGTTGGCAAGAGAGCTGTGTTGATCTGCTTCCTTGGACTCATCCTCTGCAATAACCTCCCATCCTGATAACTAGGTTAAGGGTTAGCACACCTTCTGCAGATTCCTTTAACATTCAGAGGGCCTAAACTAAAGTAAAAGACTTGTGGTCTTTTGAATAATCCTACTTCAAAATAGACCTGAAGGGTCAAATTAGATGCAGAGAAACTATCTCAGTTTTAACATTCATTAGTGCCATGTTTATCTCCGCAGCTGTATGCAAGCATTAATATTATAATAAGAATCTTTGCTTCACTGTGACCAACTAAGCAATGATAATGATCAGTCCATCTCAATTAACACACAGCAAGCAGCCACTCAAGGCAGCCTCGCTATGCTCTTATTCTGTCAGGCAAGTTTAGGGTTTCATTAAAGCACTAATAGCTTCCTTGCACAGTGCATCTCTCTCGCAAACGCATCAGCGAGAGTCAAATCAGGTGAGCCATGCAACCATGCAGGAGTCAGAACAGCCAGTTGGGCCTAACTTCAACATATTTTAGATGGTAAATTAGACAGAGATCATGTTTGACCAAAAAGACAAAGAGTATTAATTATGTGATGTTTCTGAAAAACTACTGAGTAGATTTCATGTTATAAGTAATGGACAGCTAATTTTGCCTTACACTGAAGTATTTTTATAGATGTAATGCACACTACTGTTGTGATGGTTTATATACACCATTACTAGTGTCCTAAGATGGATGTGCAGAATGTTTGTAGGTGTCAAAAAGGATACGGACACTGACAGCCTCAGCATCTGTGCTCAGCAATCTCTTCACTTCCTTTTCCACATCAGGAGATTCAATGTACTGCAAGAGACAGAGAGATCGCGTTACTTGTAGTATTAGCAGCGTCTCTCTTGCCCTCGTCCTCAGTCTCTATCTTACCCACACACACACCAAGGTAGCAGCTGGCCACATGCCAGGAAGTACATTAGCGATTAAAAACAGAAGGGGCCAAATCAATATGGCTCAGCTCTGCACCTTCAGGAAGATTTATTCAGAAGACAAAGTAGAAGTGTAGTGCTCCAGCTCCATTCGCTTTCACTTTGATCAAAGCAATAGTAAAATAGCTTTTTTGCATGCCTTTGGGGAAAACTAAGATGGAAAGGCTTTATTTATATGTAAATCTTAGTTTTCACTTTTACCACAGTCCCTGTTTTATGAAATGTAAATGTCTTGTTGGAAGAAAGCCTAGGAAAAAGATGGATCATCAAACGCGATGCTAAGGAGATGGATGGGACATGGGAGGGGACTGCTGAAGGGAAAATGAAAAATGTCAGAACCTTTTTTTTCGCAGTCTTCCGAAATCTCCTCTTGCGTGTGTTCTTCAGAGGGCAGGTGACTAAAGAGCAAAACAATAGGATTAGCGAAGCCAAAAATCAGTCCATTACCCGTGGAGGGCACATTATGTTTCCTAAACTGCTGATATGCCAGGTTTTCAACATAAACAAGTCAAAAAGCTGCTGTGTGTGTATAATTACTTACTGCCGTGATTCCAAACGAATTTCTTGTCCTTATCTTTATCCTTCTTTTTGGTCTTAGGGTCAGTGCCAGTTGGCTCTTCCAAAGGGGGGTAGAGGTCTCCATCTAGTGTACACACAAGCATCTAACCCGTGGATGGGAAAAATGAATGCATAATGTCATGCTGAATAATCTTCACTGCACTATAACTGGGGAAAATACATTTACTTAACATGTTTCTAAAATCCAAAATGTACTTTTATTTTAAACCAATAAAATAACGGAAAACTGGAGGAAAAAAAAAACAATGTCCAGACTCTTGCTTACCTGGCAGACATCTGCAGTCTTGTAAAACGTCTTCTTGTCCACCGTTTTGAGTGACTCAATCATACAGGGCAGATCAACCAGTTTGCAGGCCAAAGGAACACGGTCTACTCTAACTATGCCATGACGACCATCAGCTACAAATAAGAGGGACAAATGACTATTAAGGGGACATGTGGGTGAGATTTCTTTAACTACTTCCATTAGTATGCTACAGTCATTGTTACATTTAAATAACAAACAAAAAAAAAATGCACTGCTATAGACATATGTACAATGCTCAATATTCTGGACCTGACTGTAAATGAATAACAAGACAGGGAGCTTGAGACAAATTAAACCAGTGCTGAGATTGTGAGCAGCTTACGGTGCAACTCAATGGTGAGTCTGTCCTTCATATTCATACTGCTAGACTGTGCAATCCTTCTTACTGTTGAGGCATACTCCTGCAAAAGAAAGAAAAATGAAGCCAGATCATATTTAAATGGTAATAAAACTGAATTTAGATCAAACAATCAATTACTGCAAGTGCAAATGTCTCACCGAAGGAAGCCTAAGGACAAACTGGCTCTCCAACTCATAAGGGGCATCCTCCTTACTCTTGGAACCGACCTTCCCAACTAAAATGAAAAACACATCACCATAATTTAAGTGTTAAAATATGTCTTGCTTGCTATATGCTGACAAACTACAAAGTTTGTCATTCTACTCTAACATTAAAATATACAGTACATCAAGGTACTATTTTTTTCCTATTTTAAAGTAAGAAGTAATATATTGGTATTATCTAATATACTAATATTCGGCTCTCTTCCAAAGTGTCTTTTTTTTCCCCACAGTGTCGGGTGGACGCTGCTCCTGGAGCCTAGTTCTGCTGGAGCTTTCTTCCTGTTCAAAAGGAGTTTTTCCTTTGTCTTTCTCAGTGCAAGAAGAGTGGTTCGTTTGATTGTTGTGGCTTTCTCTGTCTGTCTGTTCAGGGTCTTTACCTTACAATATCAAACTCCTTAAAGCAGCTGTTGTTGTGATTTGGCGCTATGTAAATGAAATTCAGTGTAACTGAATCATTGGCTGGATGAACTGGTCTGTGGACCAGTTAAAGCATTTAAGGTTAAATAGTTTATCTAGCAGAAATTCACAGTACTTGTACCTTAGCTGGGCATTTTCTCTTAATGCAACTTTGAAATTTTACTATCTCAGGGGCAAACACTATATTCCACCACATTTTTGACAGCTTCAATTACTGATTGCTTTATAGTTTTTCCACGGTCTTCCCATGCAAAGAAATCTCCAAGTTTGGTAATTTTACATACGTTAATTTACTTTAAGTGGTCTTTGTTTTGCTTTTTTTTAACTTGTGGAAAAAATGTCTTTAAAGGTGTGAGGTTTTCATTGAGCAGTAACCACAAACTACTATCTTAGCTATCTTAGCTAAAAATATATACAGCCAAACCATTCTTCCTCACAGTGCCAATATGCAAACCAACAAACGTTATTATATTGGTTCAATATAACATTTAATTTATTATATTATAGTATGAACGAATAAATAACCACCGTCCATACCAACTGTACTCTGTCTCTTTTGAAATTCTATCATGAATGTCTTCACATCAAAAGTAAAAGACAGATAATTACAGCTAATTAAGGTCACTTGTGAATCTTACATCAATGATATCTACCGCACTGTGGAACAGTGACATTAAAGAAGACTAAACACATTGTTCAGAAGACAGGAACAATAAACTGTAATTGGCGAACACAGTTGTTAAAATTTGCCACAGACAACATGTTCTGTTACATCATCACCATTATTGTTACTATTACTGAGTTATATCAGCTTCATCTTAGTAGCGGACAACGAAAAATGTTGTTGTACCTTGCAAAAGTGGAGGCTAAGAGGCTAACAGCTAGTTATCGTTAGCATAAAGATAAGGGCAGAGGATTTTAACGTACCTTTTATCTTAGATGTCATCGTCGTTTTTCAAATTTTGATGGTGTAGATGTAAAGATATCTTTCAATTTCCAACACGCATAGACATCGCGATTCTGAGTGAAAAAAACGAGACTTCTTAGCTATACAGGGATAGCATAATCGCCAGCAAAAACAAGAGTATTGTATAGACCTTCGCCACTTTCAAACCTCCTCGGAAATTTGTTATTTCTGTGTCTCTGCTATACAACTCGTTGTATGTCTGAGCATTAAATTACAGCTTACACACATATTTTAGTTAATAATTAAGTCATTATAATATATCCATATATGTGCATATTTTTGCTCTGCCATGTTATTAAATAAGGACTAAAAGTGAAAATTGGTTTGTTTTCAGTGCATGATAGTAGAATAAAAAATTCCGATAAACTGGAACGTCACACGCAACCATCTGTATCACGAGACTTGTAAACGTACTTTTAAAACAACAATTAATAACGAATATTCTTTATGCAATATAGTAAATGCATCTATAAATATTTAAAATTATTTTTTGTCCGTATAGTTACGCTAAATGTACTATCATTAAAAGAAGAGTAGGAACAAAGAAGGAATGAGGAAATAACACAGGAAATATGCGTCTATTTTTATTTAACTTTATGCTATTAAGAATTAAACTGTAATTAAACTGTAATCTAAAATAAATGTTAAGTTTGTTAATATATCTGGTTTATTATTTTTGTTATCATTATTATTATTAATACGACACAAATTGATAGCCTAAAGGACCGTAGGACTCACTTCCCGTTAAGCACGGCTATCGTCAAATATTTCACACTAAAAGATTTTAGGAAAAACTAACATAGCTAATGACCAGTAAACTGGCAAGAAAACTACCAGATAGACATTTCTGTTTATCTGGAAGGTTTATTCTTTTTGCACGATAATTTTTTTCTACAGGCGTTGATTTTAACCATCCTTGGTGCGGTGGTGTGCTTTTATTTTGAAACATAAAATTACACTTTCTGGAAAATTACTTTTACCTTCCGGGCCGGAGTTGGTTTCTCTTTTGCTGTCGTCTTTCTGTTGCCCACTCCCCTCAGTTTATGAATAATATTTGCACAACTTTATTTTTACCTTCGGCGACGTTGCTGCATTTGGCCGCCGAAAGCCGAAATGGTGTTTAGAGTGACTGTCAGGAGTGCCCAGAGGGCAACAAGAACGCTGTGGCTGCTCGTGCTAGTAAGCCTGCCTGTTTGCATCAGTGTTTGCCGAGCATCATCACCTCAGGAGGACAGTGCCATGGAGAACATCGTTACTGAGAAAAAGGCTGAGGAGAGCCACAGACAAGACAGCGCGGACCTGCTGATCTTCATTCTGCTCCTTACCCTCACCATCCTGACGATCTGGTTGTTCAAACATCGGCGGTTCAGGTTTCTTCACGAAACCGGGCTCGCAATGATTTATGGTGAGATGCTCCATCGTGACAGAGAGACGTCATCCGAACTGCTACACTCATTGTGTGCTAATAGTTAGATTTTGTTCAAATAAATGTCAACACCAGGCTTGATAAGTTCGCCCTTGTTAATGGGATATTTCACTTGGGCGAATTTTAACAGATTTATGCAGCAGGACTGTGGCAGTTTGTGTTGTGATTAACCAAGCATATTTACCGACAGTGAACGCTTCTTCTACACTGCTTAGTCTTGAAACTCGCATCTGACCACCTAAGCAATTTAGCCAAATACTGTCTTATGGATTCTACTGAATTTTACTTCTTAGATAACTTGTTTTTGCTTAGTTTTTGTTTTTTCGTGCAAATCACAATTAATTATTTGGACAAATGTCATTCACGAGGGTGCAATTATTGTCACAATTCTCACAACCTGTAAAAAAGAACGTGATCATGCCGTCGTAGAATCATTTACATTTTGCCTCACAACCCAGCTGCTTCATATCTAATAGATAATAACTTCTGCTTGGCTATGCAGAGCTTTTAGACTCTAAACATTCACAAGTCAGTCACTTAGAGTTTTTATGAAGGCTTTATAGGGTGGATAATAGCGTTATGCTATTATTTTTGCTGTGACCTCACCGTCTACTACATGGTTACCAAACCATGCATTACTGCCATAGTAACAAATATTTGATCAGAGCATTTTAAGTCAAGCTCAGATCACAAATCCAAAGTTTGATCAAATTAGCTAGAAAGATGATTGTCATCCTGCCTCCATTTCCCCTCCATGAGATATTTAAAGAGTCGGTGATAAAGAAGGGCTGGAAAATCACTACAGATATAAATCACATATTTAATAAAGAATATGAGTTGGTGTCCTCTGGAAAAAGGTACAGGATACCAAACATGCTGTGACTTTTATTTTGTGTGACATATTCCTCTCGGTTGTCCAAGACAAATTTCTCCCACTGGAGATAATATGGCCTAATCTAATCTAAACTAATTGAAATTCTAATTTGCTGGTGCAATATCTGATAGGGTAATTTATTTTACAAATGGATGTGTTAAGACTTGAATTTGAGAGCCAAAGCTGTTAGGTACATCTGTGATGTGTAGAGTAGACCTTTCTTCAATTTCTTTCTTTTTTTTTTTTTACAAATTATATCCACTGAAACATTTCTTTTGTTTTTATTCATTTTTCCCCAGGCTTAATTGTTGGAGTGATTTTGCGTTATGGCATTCATGTTCCTCGGGATGTTAGCAACATCACCTTGGATTGCCACGTCAATGCCAGCCCTGCCACTCTGCTGGTCAATGTCAGCGGCAAGTTCTACGAGTACACATTGAAAGGGGAGATCAGTGCCAACGAAGTGAACGACGTGCAGGATAATGAGATGCTGCGCAAGGTACACTCTGTCGTGTTATTAATTGAATTTTATGTCTAGTTGTGTTTCAGAAATGGGTAATTATTTTCCTAAGGGACTACGTGAGAAACTGGGACTGTTGTGGAGGACAGCCCAGGAAATTGAACTCAATATTAATTTTATCTCTTTATAAGTTATTGGTACAGTCCTCCACTCCACAAGAGTCCCAGTTTCTCCTGTATCCCCCTTGAGAAGATTAATTGCCCACCCCTGAGCTGAAGCAATCAGATGATTTAATCATCTGCAAAGACATAATTGTCAGTTATTTAATAGCCGGCATATGATTTCAGTTATTTTACACTGAAATGATACAAATCCAGCTACCCCACATATTTAACGTTTGATTTTTTAAATACAGCATAACTAACCAATGCAAGAGCGGAGTCATGGTCAGGTTAATTTGTAATGGCAATAACTGGTGGTTTTAGTTTTTTGTGAGCAGAATGATTTGTGTTTCTCTTTCTGTAATACAAATTCTTTATTGTCAACATTAAGTAGCTATTCCAATTTTAAATAAAGAGAGAAATTAAGCAATCTGCAGCCTGTTTAAGCACTTTTAAACAGTGCTTGAAGTGTTTTGTTAAAATAACTTGCTGAATGCCTTTATTAGTGATACAGAATGTAATAGCAACCATTAAAGTAGTTGTTTTACAGTTGTGATGTGCTGGGGTGTGTTTGTCACTTTTTACTTTGTTGGTTAAACAACTGCACGGTTACATACAAGCAGTATTCTTGATGCTATTCTGACCACTAAACAAGTAAACAATCTGCTGAACAAGTTTCATCTTTTTATGTCATAATCTCACACTCAGTAGTTGAGGACTGTTTTTGAAACATGACTACATCTAATCCATTGTCAGAGATTGAAACCACATACACACATGATTTTAATATGGCAATGCTCCAGATTTAGCATCTAAAAATGGCATTAGCCTCAGTATGTGTGTAGCTAGAAGCTGTCCTCTTTTTATGACATGCCATTTTACTATTATAGTAGTTTTTTTGTTTATTGTCCTGGAAGCTGCGTCACGATGCCCCAGATGTGTCATTTCTGATTAATTAACCTTTTAATCAATCCAAAAATGCAATAGCATAGAAAGATATGTTAAAGAACAACTTTTTAATTTCCAAATCTTTTGATGCAGATCTACAATTTTGTTCTGTGCTTTGTATAACTCAGGTGACCTTTGACCCTGAAGTCTTCTTCAATATTCTCCTACCGCCTATCATCTTTCATGCCGGCTACAGCTTGAAAAGGGTACAGTATAATATATAAAAAGTCAACATTTACTAAATACATATTTTTAGTATGTATTTGGCTTCTGATAAAGTAACATCATATTTTGATTATGAAATTTTAAAAGTCCTTTTGTGGTCTCTTTATAGAGCACAGGAGTTTATGTATTCATCAATTTGAATTATTTATTTTATAGGAAGTATGCATTTGATTGCTTATCTGGTAACTCTTCTGTCTTTCAGAGACATTTTTTTCGGAACATGGGCTCCATCCTGGCTTACGCCTTTCTCGGGACAGTCATTTCCTGCTTTATTATTGGGTAAGAGAATTAATTTGCAAATAATACAAAAATATATATTAATAAAACAAAACAAAACATGAAAGTCATTAATCCTCGTGATTTTTACAACCCATGTCCAACCATATATATACAAAAAAGACACTTTATTGGCACAGCAGTGTTTAAATATGTAAGCGTTAAGGTGTCCAAAATGCCTTTAAAGTTATTGTTGTTTATGATGATGGACAAAACTACCTCCTCTTCCTCTTCTTTCTTCAGGTTGCTGATGTATGGCTTTGTGATGCTAATGAAGCAGGTGGGCCAGCTGGGTGGAGACTTTTTCTTCACGGATTGCCTGTTTTTTGGGGCCATTGTCTCTGCCACAGACCCTGGTACATATGATATTTCTCAGATTTAAAAGTTTTCTTCTACTAACTCAAAGAACAAATAATGTATCCTACTTTTTTCTTGCATATATTAACTAAAGTACTCTGCAAAGGCCTTTCCACCACCAGCCCGCATTCATTTTTTATGCCCCTAAGAGTCAGATTTTCCAGTAGTGTTTTTTAAAGTGTTCTTGACCAATAGTTGTGCTGAAGGTCTTTCAAAGTTTTTTTTTATTTTATTTTTTTTATTATTATAGTTGACTGTTTTTTTACTCATTTTCAGTCTTTATACCCAAACATTTTCAGCTAAATTTTTTTATGTTTCTTCAGCACCTTGAGGCTGAGCCATGAATAATTAAAGTAAAACATTTATGTAATTCAAAGAATGAACCGGGTTTGTCTTCACATTACTTAACAAGAAATCCACATACTGTTCTTCCAAGCCTCATAAGAAATGGTAGGGGAACAGAGATAAAAGTTCAGGTATGCTAACTGGTTTGAAAATCATTACCAAAAAAGTCTTAATGGGTGATGAATTCTGATTTGATTTTTTTAAGGTGTAGCCATTGTCAGTCTGTATGGAGGAGGTCAGGGGAGAGGTACAACAGTGAGTGAGCTATAAAAGTGGAGGCTGTGTCATGGTTTGGAGATGCATTTCAGGCAGTACTGTTTGAGATCTTGACAAAAGTGATTGAAAAGTACCATCAGATATCAATCCACCCTGCAATATCATCTGGAAAGTGTCTGATTGGCCAGGACTTCATAATTTTTAGCTTAACATTGATCGCAAGCACACTGCCAGTGCTGTAAATGCATACCTGGATTGAAAAACTCACAACAGAGCGCTATCATCGATTGGCCTTCCCAGAGCTGGAACCTTAACATTACTGAGGCAGCGTGGCGTCATCCTTGCAGAGAATGAACCAAAACATCCAACATCCAAAGAATAGCTTTGATTATCCTTTCAGTAAACCTGGAGAAGTATTCCTGAGGACTGTTTAAAGAAAAGACAAGAAAGCTTTGCCTAAGAGAGTTCAAGCTATAAAGAATACATTTGGTCTTACCAAATGTTTACTTTAAAGCTCATTAAAACTGTACAGAATCAGTTTTTCCCGTTATATACCATATTTCCATGTATGTTACTAGATGTTTTAATAAATGACTGCATCCAGTTTCCAAGCAAACTATAAAGAAATAAGGGTGGCTCAAGACCTTTACACAGCACTGTGTAGCAATGTTTTAAAATGAATGTGGTGTATTTTCTCTGTGCCTTACAGTGACAGTCCTGGCCATCTTTAATGAGCTGCAGGTAGACGTGGATCTCTACGCATTACTGTTTGGAGAGAGTGTGCTTAACGATGCCGTGGCCGTGGTTCTGTCCTCGTAAGTTGTCTACCTTTTTTTTTTTACTTTTCTTTTTTTGTTGATGGACCAGTGACAGTGACCTTTTACTAACCTGATATCAGCTCCCAATAACACCTTGTTAAATGTAAAGTATGTTCCTTAAACTAACACTCGGCTTGGTTTTTGTCCTGTGCCACATGGAACTGCTGTAATTTCCACAGAATTGTAAATTTTAAACACAGGCAGATCGGAGAGGCCCGGCCCTGCGGAGACACTCCGACCAGCCCATTGAATGGGTGTACTAAGTAGTGCTTGGCATTGTGTGCTTTTGCAGTGCCTTGGGATAAACATGACAAATCACCATTTGTTTTTAAGACTCTGGCTTATTCAACCAGAGATGCAGAACATTGCATTATTTATTCCTTTTTTTCTGTTATCAGCTAAATGTTTTTGATGTAATGAGTCAGCTAAGAGCACATTCCTATTTTCTTTGAAGATACTGTGGGGGCCAAGGAGAAGGCAGCGAGCCAGAATGCTTATAGACAAAATGCCTGGTGATTTGTTCTGCGAGTGTGGGGGCTGTGAAGAGAGAGGGTGAACAAATGTTATTTTACTGTGACACTTGGTTCAAATAGCTATTTATTATACAGCTTAAGGTTGGGCGATTGGACGAATATATCGACTATCGACGATAGACTGCCCCTATCATCGATAGTTTTTACAAGGCCTATTTATTTATTTATTTGCCCATGAGTAAGTTTGCTAATAATGTTGGTTGCCGTGAAGAGAAGCAGTCAACAAAAATAAATAATAGCGCCGTTTTAACGGCACCCTGCTTCACCTGTAAACAAATGCACCCTCCTCAGAGTGCGCCTAAATTCATTTACTCAAACTCATAACAGAAAGCAAGAATGGGAGTAGCCTATGCATTTTATTTAAAAAAAAAACAAAAAAAACAAAACAAAACACAATGGTGGGGAGGGAAACAATATTCGGCGCATCTCAAATAAATAAATAGATAAATAATCCAAAAAATAGCTATTTTAATACTGAAACAAACAAGAAAAGAAGGTAAAATATTCCCTCCAAACTAAATATATATATACATTCTTTGACAGGAAAACAAGCTTGTCTGCTTTATCAGGTTTTAGTGTGAGCAGGTGGTTAACAACATTACCATCCAGTGGATCCTCTTCTCCGTCTACGACCTCCTCGCTGAGCTAACAGTCCATTTCTATCTGCGCCTTCTCCTCCAGTGTGCAATTTGGCAATTAGTTCGTCCATGTTTGGACTTTTTCTGTGTTCTAAATGTGCAAATCAGTCCGTGCATGATTACATTGCTCTGCCCATCAAAAAGTCTGCACACGCGCAAATATATCACCTATTATCAGTCACTGGACTGACAATATTCGGTTGGAAAAAAATTTTCATATCGCCCGACCTTAATACAGCTATTTATTCAAAGATCTGAATCTCTTTTTTGGAAATAAAGGTTTGCCATGTTCAGCACATTTGATCACAAAATTACCTCAGAATAATGTTTAATGTTGTTTCACTCTCTAGTGGGATGGTTCAGTGTTGATATTCAGCTCACAGGTGACACAAAGTTAGCATCTTCAAGACTCGATGAATGTGGCATGAGTACCTTTACTTGTCTTTATTTGGACTAAATTTTGATAGATAGAAAAAGCTTAAACGAAGCAAAATGATTTTCTTCAATCTTGAATTTGTTTTGTTGGGTGTGATTAGTCACTGGTTAACGCTCTTTATTGAATTGACAATGATAAATCCAAAACTCCACAGTAGTTTTGGATTATCTTGGTTGTCTACCTCAGTGCAGTCTTAACTGCATGCAACAGTCTACCACTTAAACCAAAGCGTTTAATCAAAGCGTTTAGTTGTTAGTCAAGTATTAATATCGAACGATCCAAATACAGTGTGATAACTTATTTTGTTCCAACCTTTGCATTTCTCTCCTTTTCTCTTTATGAATTCAGTTGTGAAATATGCTGTTATTGTTTGGAATTGTGCCCTGGATTCACTACCCTGTATTGTGGTGACAAATAGAGGCTATATGGGCATTAACGTGTATGTGGTACACATATAAATATCTACATCTACTCTCCTCAGTTATTCTGCTTTACCCTTTCATTGCATAAATACTTGCCACTAAATGTTTGTATTTTGTATTCATATCAGCTCTATAGTAGCATATCAACCAGAAGGAGACAACAGCCACACCTTTGAGGTTATGGCGATGTTTAAGTCTTTTGGGATTTTCCTGGGAGTTTTCAGCGGCTCATTTGCGCTAGGAGTCGCCACCGGAATCGTCACTGCTCTCATATCTTTTTTTGTTTGTTTGTATCATTTATTTAGATAAGTTACATGTTGTTGTAGCAGTATTTAGACAGCAAACAGGCACTTAAAGAGCACACACACATGTGTTGTTAACATCCAGAGTTGTCCAGAAACTCATAATAGTGTATTTCATTCAAACTAACATAAAAATGTGCAATCCAATTCAGTTCCAAACTACTAAAAAAGGGAGCTGAAGGTTGTTTCAGTTTATTTTGGCATTTTAAACCAAAAATATCACCTTGGGTTGTATCCCTGTACCAACCAGCAAATTTTGAGTTTATACCCATTTTTTTTATCCAGACCAGACCTTTGTCCTTTGGAATAAAGCGTCAATATTTTATCATTTCCTCCTGTTTGTTCCCTTGCTATAGTTGGCGTATGACTTGTTTTATAAGGTCACAGTCACCATTAACCACCAAAATCTTTTCTCATGTCCATTTTATTAAGGACATAAAAAGGAAGATTTAAGTACACCAAAGCCTTAGTGTTAGTTGGCCTGTATCTATGTCATTTTTAGTAAAAGACCCTGACTTACATTGTGTGCGGGGCTACATAAATGTTTTCAATTCTAAAATGGTTAACTTCTTAAAACTGAAACATTATCATCAGTATCTCAGCAAATTAGTTTGTGTGAACTACTATATGAAAATGTAGAGTAAATGCAAAAAAGCTGATTAAAATGATTAGATGATCGGATAACATTATTCTGACATTTACCTCATTAGAAGGCATCAGTTACAGGCTTCAAATAGGAAGCTTTTATTTATTTATTTATTTTTTGGAGGGGGGCGGATTTGAATTCTTTGTAAAAAGGTCAACATGAACGGATTTAGCAATATCTGACTATGTCGTTAACTTCTTTGACTGTGGTGTCCACGTGACTAAATTTACCAAGCTGCGGGATTTCCAGCTGTTGGAGACAGCTCTGTTCTTTCTCATGTCATGGAGCACATTCTTACTGGCTGAGGCTTGTGGTTTCACAGGTAATACACACACACACACAGATCCACACATTCTAGGTCTATGGCATGCTATAATTATTAGAATATCAAAAACAAAAAATATAATTAGTAATTCAGATAAACTAATTGTGTCTAACTGGAAGTTGTTGCTTATTGATCCCATCGTTATTCTGTGTGTCTCTGTCCCTCTTTGTTGTGCTGCAGGTGTGGTAGCAGTACTCTTCTGTGGAATCACTCAGGCTCATTACACTTTCAACAATCTGTCTCCTGAGTCTCAGGACAGAACCAAACAGGTCACTACTGATTCAGTTCTTTTTCTTTCTTTTTTTTTAAAGATGCTTTAAGTCTTAAGTTTTTCTTGGTTTTTTTTTTTTATGGTGAAGTAGAGGGGTGGGTACTCAAAGTTAAACAAAAACCACAGATAACTTTATCGGTTATCTACTATTTTAGTGTCATAAAAGGTTTGTTGAAAGTACAGCAAATTGGTATTTAATGATAGCCATAAAAAAATTAAAATTTAAACTTTTCCAAAACATTTTTTCCTCTTTATGACATAGGGAATAAAAAAGCTGCATTTTAAGTTTGATTAAAATCACAGTCATGCAATCCAAGTTTAACAGCATTTATTGGACGCTTTAGCTTTTACTTTTCTTTTATACATTACTTGGATGTCAGCTGTCATGTAAAGCATGTTGTTTCTTTTCTTTTGCAGCTGTTTGAACTTTTAAATTTCCTGGCAGAGAACTTTATTTTCTCCTACATGGGACTGACCCTTTTCACGTTTCAAAACCATGTCTTCAATCCGATGTTCATCGTTGGAGCTTTTGTATCTTTTTACGTGATCCTGCTAAGTTTTGCATAAGCCATGTTAATCCCTTGCTTATCTACAGCAGTGGGAGTCAGATGGAAAAGTGACCATGCAAGGAGTAGCGAGAGCGCAGGAACACGAGTTTAAATAGCATCACAGTGGACAAGACAGGTGAAGAAGAGAGTATAGGAAGGGTGGAGAGGCTGGAGACTAGTGGAAAGGAAACAAAAGATGTTTATTACAACTAACCACCAAGTAGTAAATAGGCAGGAGACAGCACACTCTCCTTTTGCTTTTGTCCTTAACCATGTTGTTACTCAGGTAGCAATATTCATAGGAAGAGCTGCTAACATCTACCCTCTCTCCTTCCTTCTTAATCTGGGACGACGCAACAAGATCAGATCCAATTTCCAGCACATGATGATGTTTGCAGGTTAGTGGTGTGCGGATAATGATGTTTATTATGTGCCGTGTTGGCCAAAGCCGTGTGTGGAACACAAATATAATATAAATATACAAATATAACCATCACAGATGATTATTATCTCATCTTGTGTACACATTGTCCATGCTCTGCTTTTTAGGCCTGCGAGGTGCGATGACCTTTGCACTGTCCATCAGGGACACTGCAACATATGCTCGTCAGATGATGTTTTCCACCACTCTGCTCGTGGTCTTCTTCACTGTATGGATTTGTGGGGGTGGTACCACTCAGATGCTGTCCTGCCAGCGCATACGGTATGCCTGTCCTTCCTCTGCAAAGTCCAGACTGGATTTGCAGTTAGCATTTGTTTTAACAGTGGGGAAGTTTCACAGATAAGCCTGATGCTTGTCTATAATTATTTTGACTTTATGATGCCTGTGTTTAACTCATCTAGTTATCCTGTCAGTCAAGTATTCGAAAAATGATTGAACGTAAGAATGTGTGCTGCTCTGTTTTGTTTTTTTTAATAAGCAGATTTCCTGCTGTGGAACTTGTAAAACGGGGAAACATGCTTCACAGCACTGTTCTGCTCTGATAGCTTACAACTGCAGCTGATTTACACTTGTTTCTTTTTCTTTAACAGTGTGGGAGTGGACTCGGATCAAGATAACTCTGTAAGTGTGGCACTTATAAACATGTGTTGTAGTTATTTGATTGGTGGAAAGTAATTGGAAAGGAAACCAAGACACCTAAACAGTGTTGTCTGTCTTTGTCCAGATATGTGTTGGTGAAGGTTCAGAGAGAAGGAGCACCAAACAAGAAAGTGCCTGGCTTTTCAGAATTTGGTACAACTTTGACCACAAGTATCCTTTGCTTAATTAGTGTTATTAATAATAAGAAATGTTTTAAAAATAAAACATATATGTAATGTTTTGTATATGTGATAACTAGCTAAAGCAAATTTATTCTAACTCATTAATGACTTTACTTCAACTTACCGGGCAGCAGAGGGAGCCCCACTTACAGACTTGACTTCATGTTAGGTCATCTTTTGGCTCTGTAATATGAAGGTCGGACTGTTCTATGCATTTAAAACAAATTACCTTATGAAATTACTTTAATTTGGAACATTTTCTTCTTAGGACTGGCACTCATTAAGCATTCATCACACTCTAACAGGAGCTTTCTTTTTCTGTCTAATAGCAGTCTCTTAGCGCTTATTTCACACGCATTATGTCCTTGACTCGAGCCTCCCTCCAGCTACCTGAAGCCCATCCTGACTCACAGCGGCCCCCCTCTCACAGCTACGCTCCCTCCCTGCTGCGGCCCCCTCGCCCGCTTCCTCACCAGCCCTCAGGCCTTTGAGGTCAGACGCTGGTTTATACAAGAGCTATTTCTGACTGAACTGTATTTTTTTTTTTTTATCCCATATTACAAGATGGAAAACCGTCATGAATCAGCGGCTCAGTTTTCATTTTCAATTTTCATTGTCTCGTTGGATGGATAAGGAAACACAAAGCATGGGACAAAATTATAATCGTATTGGTTGAACACAATTTCATTCAATAGCTATAGAGTGCTAAAGTCACATCCTTTTTCCCCAAATTTGTTTAATGTGTTTCTTCTTCCTGCAGAATGAATGCCAGCTGAAGGATGACGACTCTGACCTCATCCTGAGAGACGGTGACATCAACCTGACATATGGCGACATCACAGTCAGTACAGATGCCAGTGGTGCCCACACTAGCGGCGGCCCGGCCTTTGCTGGCGCTGCCACCTCTGATGACTTGGACAGAGAGTTGGCATACGGAGATCACGAGCTGGTGATGAGGGGCACACGCCTGGTGCTGCCCATGGACGACTCGGAGCCGCCCTTTACAGAGCCCCACCACCGCATGCGGATGTGAAGTAGTCTTTGAATACAGACCCAGGCAACCGTCCGACGCACCCTGACCCAAGCCATTGAGCAAAAGACCAGTACCTGAGTCTCCTTCTATCACCTCCCTCTGCTTTTTTTTCTTTTCTCTTGCACTTTTGTTCCATCCTTCTTGCCACCTTTTCGTCTCTACCTCATTGTCTTTCTGCTTATTTCCACACCTTTCTGCCATTACTGTAATATAGTCGTATTTATTTGCAGTTTTTTTTTTTCACCAATCAGTTTTAAGTCATTTCACCTTAAATTTCTGTGTCACCTTACTGTAGCATTGCACAGAGATCTAGCAGCATGTGTCAGTGTGTAAATGCAACCACTAGCTAACTTGTCGGTGTAAAGTATATCCCAAGAGTACTATAACTTTGATATGCATGCTGAGGATGCTAGTTGTTTTCTTAGTTTGGGAGATTGAGGGCTTTTGTGTTGAATGTTGCTGCCTTCTCTCTGTGCGTCAGAGGCAAGCTGACCCAGTGGACAACATTACTGTAAATTTGGTTACAATCAAGTGCCTGGGAATTGTAGTTTTTGGCAGCCCAGTACTGGATTAGCTCTGTAAAGCAGAGCCAATTCAATATGGTCAGTCATTCACTTTTCCATTGTAAAAAAACAAAACAAAACAAAAAAAATAAACATAAAACAGAGACCTCTGTCCATAAGGTAGCAATATACTTAGTGCGTGTTTGGGCTGTCAGTCTGTGTGCTATTCGCTTGTAAATAGTGTGTAACAATGTGATGCCAGTGTTGCAGTGTAACCGGGCAGTGAACATTGTGGATCTCTCCCGATGACCTTTGACTGTGACATAGAGGGAGACTTTACACCTTATTTTAGAGGCAGGACGAAGGGCTGTTGTTTTGAGATCCAAATGAGATGAAGCGAGAACGCGTAGTGCCATTTCTGTCCTGCATTTTTACATTTTATGAAATCTGAATGCAGATGACCTTAAAGTGTTTTGTATTCTTTTTGCAACAGAGGTTTGTGAGCTGAATCACATTTTTCATATCTATTTTCTAGTCCATATTTTCTCATTGAATGAACCTGAAAGACACATCTAGATACTTGAATCTGAGACTAAATTAACCAGCTACAGTGGGAGCATACAGCTGATATTGTGCTTAATGAGAACTATCTATCTGCTTTTGGTAGGGCTGCAAACAGTGATTCATTCATCTGCCAGCAGTTGTTTAATAAATTATTTGGTGTTAAAAAAAAAAAAATTAGAGTAGTGAACAATGCGCATCACAGTTGCACAGACCTTAAAGGGTATTTCAGGAAAAAAATACAATTTAGATTTATTTTATTTTATTTTTTTTTTTAATCATGTAGATCGATGTGATGTGAGTTGTCCATTTTTGCAATAATGGGCAGTAAAGATTAAAGATATCTGCCTTCTGTCTAAATATGACCAAACAAAATTCTGGTCTTGTGATGTCCAAAACATCCAGAAACACAGAAATGCTTCTTTTGACCTCATTACTCGAAATGAAATCTACAAACTGTCTTGTGAGCTGCTTAATTTAGGATCTGTTTTAATCAAACTACATCCAGGCACGAGCCTCTAGTCACAGGTAAGTGCACTTCTTCTTTAGTTAAGTAGAAATACAATGGTTCCTGCTTGAAACTGCACACAATGCAGTTTTCTTTTTTGAGTTAGCTGGACATGATTTCCAGAAAGAGACATGCTGCCGAGAAGAAGAACTTTAATTATTTGATTATACCTTTATACTTATTTCATTGCTTTGTTTTGTCTTATCAGCTGATTAAAACTGGAAAACAATCCTTGAGAATTTGAGTTAATGGATGTAGACAACATTACCTTTGTTTAACAGGATGATTTAAATCATTAATTTGGTATCAGAATGACTGGAACAATTATTTTATTTACTGGCAGAAAAGTTAATCAACTGTTGCAGCTGTGAATTTATAGATTGTGTTGTTAAATTTATTTTTAAAAGACAAGCTAATGGGATTAATCAGTCCGTCCACGTGTGAGCCGATATTTTCATTGGTACTGTGGTAGTTTGTTATTATGCAGACTGCAAGAACAGAGCAATGATAGCTGTTGAAATGCTGGATGTTTCTGTCTGCTGTACACAGTAGAGTTTTGATGTCTAATGGTTTACCATGAACACAGAGGCACATAAAGAGAAACATACGGTGTATCAAAGGTACTCCTGGCTGGATGTTACATTGTTACATTGAACTCTGTAGCCTGTGTCAGTGTTCGCTGTTGGGACTATTTCAGTGCGTAGACAAGAAGAATGGAAGGTTTCGTCAGCTCCTTTGGGTGCGGAGTACAGCAGCTGTTTATGCTGGTTTAACAGGAAGTGTTGATAGCACGTTGCCTTGGCAACACTGTGTTGATGCAGACTGAAGCCAGACAACATTTGGTGACTTGAAGCGATCGTGGCGTTTTTGCTTTTTCTTTTTTTTTTCGTTGTTGTTGTTTTGGCCTCTTAGTGACCCAAAGAGAAAAAAAAAACTGGGTGTATGCAAAATGGATCTTTGAGAAGGATGATGTGGTTAAAGAGTGAGAGGAAGGGGTGACTGGGGGGGGCTTGTTAGGCCCTTGTTCATCTGAGCGTACATGTGTTGGGGATGATACGGAGGTACAAGGAAGAGCAGGCATTTTAGATATCGCTTTTCCTTCCACAGTTATCTTCTGCTGTGCAGGAACTTCTTATTTCTTCTTTTTTTTTTATCAGTCGTGTCTCTAAACTTCACATTTTCTAATATATGATTTGTTGTTCTCACTCTTTTGTTTTTTGTATGCGTGTTTCTGAATATTTTTTTCTGAAAAAGGGACACAGTGAAGAAAAATGAATGATTTGTTACAAATGTTGCGCTGTTTTATTCTGTTTGGTTTTTTTTCCGATTCTTGTTTTATCTTACAGCTGCTTTTATATTTTACTTACACTGAAAGGTTGTGGGATTTACAAGTCATGTCAGTGAATTCATCTTGAGTTGTTTTATGTGCTACTTTATGAAGGAATATTCCCACATTGCTCCATCTTATCGCTTGACCATTCAGGTACTTTGTGTGTAAGTTGCTGCTTGAATGCTGTTGCCAGGACTTCTGCACAGGCATGATTCATTTATCCTCTGCTGTGATGGACTCTTTGGCCTGGTGGGAATCAAAAGTAAAAAAAAAAACATACAAGGAATATTGTGTGCCACCGTTCTTTGAGACATTAAAAGATGTGAAATCTGCAAAAAGTAAAAGAGGTTTGGGTGTTTTCCTACTGCTCTGCCAGTACGTGTTCTGTCTCTTCTCTTTGAATGGTGACCTGTGATACGCTTTGATCATTGGAAATCTTGTCTGAAGTAGCTGACCAAAGAAGCCTGCTGTGCTCCGTGTTCTCAGACAGTCCACTCTGTCTTTATACCGCGAACTCTCTGTGTGTGAATGTGTCTGTGTGTGTGTGTCACTGCCTGCATGTGGATGTGAATGTGTGTGTATATGTGCAGGAGAGAGAGAGACAGAAGAGAGACGTTATGTTCTCTCCTGCCTGTGTTGCAGGTACTGACTGTTTACATCTGTGTAAATATACTGTCACCTGTTCAATTGCGTGCAACGGTCAATAAACAGAAGCCTGTGCTTTTGATTAAAGCCCTCACTGTAGTGGCCTCCTCTTTTACTGTTCCTTTATTTATTTATTTTGGACGTCTGGATTTTAAAAGAATTAAGGCATGGACTCTTGAGATCATCCCATCCTGAGAAACATGAAATGAGATTAGTGCCAGAGGTGATTTCATTTGAATCAGCGAAGGAATTTTCTTTTTAAATGCTAATAATAGGTTTCTAATATTAATGGCCTTAGAAGTATGGCAGGTAGTCTGAGCTGACAAGCAATGTGATTTCTGATATTTTAGAGAGGAATAAAATTCAGCTTCAAACTGAGGTTTCCTGAGGACATTTAATAATCCCAAGAAAAAATTATGTAGTTTGCATTCCCAACTATGGAGTCAGGGTTGCAAGATGGTAGAAAAATATACATAGTTTTACTTTTCATGCCTCTGGAGGTTATTGAAAAATAACTAAAAGTATAGCTTGTAGATGTACACAGCCTCTTACAAGGAGGCTACTATATTTTAAGCAATCATAAGTTAAAAGTTTGAAGAGCACGTGAATTATTTCCTGTCCTAAATTTACTCTGGGACAGATAAAAGGGTGGAAGTAAGAGTCTAGATTTTATACTGAGCCTTAGTTAAAGCCTCCTTAACCCTTTAGTCCAGTGTGATACTATTCATGCATTCTCTTCTGCTTATCCAGTTCAGGGTTGTGGGGGTGCTGGAGCTTACCAAGGCCCAACCTGGGAGATGGTGGATTCATACCCAGGCAACAGGACAGTACTAACCACCATACAACTGCTGCCAGTGTGATATTAAGTTGCTAAGATGGGTTTTGAAATCCAGGTCACCTTCATGTTCTTGTTCAATTAATTTCTTTATTTCCCATTTTGATCATATTTTTATATTCATTGCATGTAACTAATAACCTGAATTGATTCACTAGTCTTAGGTAAGATAGAGCTAAAGGCACCACCACCACCACCAAAAAAAGAAGAAAAAAAAAAAACACTAACAAAATTTTTAAAAGGAAGGTGGTGTGAATGTAAAGTCTGGATCTTAACCTGCCAGGACTGATGGCATTTAACTCTCCTGGGCATGATTTGTGCCAGATATCAGGTAACGTGCTCCTAATATGGGCAGAACTCCCTCCAGTCTGCTCAAGAATGTCTGTACCCTGGATTTAAAGTCCACAGAGGAAATAGTAATTTTATAGGACTGCTTTGGTTCAGGCTTGATTTAAGAGCTGTTTACATTTTACACATTCCTCGATTTTTCAAGACAAATATCTGCAAATGACTTTTAGTTTATTTCATTTTATAAAAAGTCATGGCAAATTATATAACAATATCAAAGAAAGTTTGATGCTCTGCAGAAGGCATTTTTTTTCCCGTGTGCACCATCTGAATTCATACATTTATGACAAGGTTTGCAACGACCTGCACAGACTGAACACATGGCTCTAATCAATGTCGTGTCTCTTATGTCACAACAGTTGCTATGTGCTTACAGTAATGTGACGTGTTTGCAATTAGCGGCTTATTATTAAGTAGGCACACATGCGGATGTATATGGCTGGAAATAAATAGATGTAATGGGGTTTTTGGCGTGCGCGTTGAGCTGAATGAATGAATCTGTATTTATGCCATGACTAACCATGACAGCCTGTAAAACGACAAGAAGGACCTTCTGACCATTAAATCCTCCCGTCTAATCTTCACTGACTCTACAAACAAATGGATCATCAGTCATCTTTTTCACAGGCCCGGTGTTTATCTCCGTGGATGGATATGGATGAAGTTCAAGCAAAGATGCGTTGGCGGTTACGTCTATAAAAGGTGGCATCTGTGTTACATATGAGCAGTACCTTTCAAGCGTTTAATCATCACTTTGTAATTGTGCTGGAAGAACTTTGGGGCTTAAGCTTGCAGGCTGCAAGTATTTACTTTGAGTTTTAGAATGAGTCATCTTGATGTTATTCGTCTATTCATTACCAAAGAAGGAGGCAAGTGAGGCCAGCACAGAAGTGGGACTAAAGTGTGTGAAGTTAACAAGTCTGGGTATTTTTTTGTAGGATCAAAAAATGAAAAAAAAAAAACAATGTTGCGAGCGTTAATAATTTCGTACCACAGGTTTCCTGTAGCGCAGACCTGCCTGTGACACCCACTGATGAATGTAAAGTGTCAGTGCTGATGTAGATAAATGATAAACGATTCGTTTGTCTTGACTGCAGGACCTATGAGAACTTCGCTAAGAGGGCTTGTAAATTCCTGGCTGAGGTCATTGTTTATGAGCGCTTACAGAGGTTTGGCTGGTGTCCTCAAGCTTTTTTTTTTCTCTGCTCCCCCTGTCTTTAAAGCCTCGCCGTCTCAGCAGATTTCACCTCTCGGCCAAACCCACTGGACGCATTGTTGGCGTGGAGTGAAAGGCGCTCATCTTTACGCGTTGCAAAGGTGAGTCCAAACCGCAGCAGATAGGCAGCTGCTGAAGTTCGCTTTAGTTAATGTAAAACAAAAAGCGGTTTATCACAAGGATGTTTGGACTAGAAAACCTACTTACTTAAAATGCGTAACTGCTACTTTTTTTTTTCTTATCGGACGGACATTTTAGACCTTAAAGTTAATGACGCAGAGGGTCCGTGTGGAAATATGCAACATGTTTGAATTACTTTAAAATCAGCTGCCTATTTCATGCGCTATGGCACGCAACAGGTGATGCGCTTTGTTTGGGGCGTCAGCCTACATATATTTAAATGAAGAAGAAAATGTTTCTTTATGTATTCCGTATGTTTATGGATATTATGCTTACTTTTATTAGCAAATTAACCACTTCTGGGGTAATCTGTGAGGAACTCTTCTCTACTGTATAATATCTGTATATAAACCATTTACACTTATAAGAATAGCTGCAAGAATATTGCTTTGGATTGGACATCTAGCGGTTTGTACTGACATCTATGTGCTACAGATAGGTTTTTGTTAGTATAGTGAAGAGCAAAACCCAAAGGTATTATGTGTGGCCATAAACTGTTATAACATAAACCAGCTTACCAACTCCTCCCTTCCCGTTTGGGCAGCTGCCAAACCAAATGCATGATGTCATTAAAGAGACCTGGAGATTACTGCTTTTTCTTTGGCACACTGGACCTTTTTGTGGCTCCACAATGACTTCACCATCCTTCAAAATCCATAAAAACTTTGTACTTAAATGGGACATAAATTAACCCAG
>VUQR01035652.1:7764-37703 GCA_015108515.1 Hemichromis elongatus
TTACATAGTAAGAAGGTATACACACACACACACACACACACCTGGTTGCCAGAGGATAAGGATGTTAGCATGCTTTGGCATGCTTTTTAGCATGCTTTGGTCAGTGGTAAAAACTGGCCACAACACACTGAAAACTAGCAAACAGCTAAACGTTTACGTCCCCTAACACTGGGCACATTAAAATGTGGCTGTAAAGAAGAGAGAGGGTCTCTATTTGGAGTAATAAGGTGAGAAACTGAGTGGAAAGTTTGCAGCTTTATATTTTTTAGCTCAGACTGTACTGTTTTATACTGTCGGTGGTTGCTAGCAGGCATACATTGGCTCAGTTACAGCAGTTAGGCGAAACACAGCAGAGAGAGTAGTCTGGAAAACTGCCATGTCAATATCTGCCTGGGAACATTTTGAAATATTTAGTCTCCTTGGGTTGTTTGTTGGCCAGCATTGGTTACTGTTTGGGTAAATGTTGTAACCACCCATAGCTGCTTTTAGCTGAAGACATCCAGTGAACCTAAAGCAAGCTGTAGTTATTAGGCTGTGAAAATGTGTTAGAAAAAGAAAAGCAAAGCAAACTGTGCCCTGATGTCTAAAACTAAATCACTAACCCCATCCCAGCACTCGTGTGTTCACGGCTCATTCCTCATATAAATAATAGCTAAGAATTATGTTGATTTCTCTTTTTGACTGCAGTATGTTCACATTTCATATGTGGTCACTAATTTCTCACTTATTAGATTTGAAAATTCAAGTCGTTTATGGTCTAGTGTCGACTCGCTACCAGTCTATATCTGGTAAGATGCCCCTGCTGTGATGGCTGATCCGTTTTGACAGCACCTCTGGGTGTGTGCTCCTGACTGTGTGAAACTGATATCAGGCTAAAGTCAAATACCAAATAAGTCACATACTGTGTCTTTTGTGAATGTTTTTTAACTGCTTCGATGAGAAGTTTTGAAAAGGTACAGTCTGTTAGAGTAAATTCACACCTGCGTCTGTAAACACAGCAGTTCATGAAATAAAATGTACAATAACACAACATCACTTGATTCAGATTTAGATCAATGTTCAAACTGACTCAAACGTTCATGTGCATTTTAACAACCAAATTATTTGTTTGTTAAAATATTCAGTTTTTTTTCAGTTTTTTTTACCCACTGTACAGTGTGGACCATGAAGGATGTGGCCTCTACGCCTGCCATGGTCTGTGCAGAGTAACAGCTGGCGTTAACAACAGCAGCACTGACACAAAAAAACACTGGAGATGGAGCAGGATGGGGATGGATGATGATCTGATAAGCCGTCTTACCCTCAGGCTGCCCCATCTCCTGTTTCGCTCGGGGCAAAAGCATCCTGGGCAGAAAGAGAGAAACGCAGAGAACAGAGCATGATATAAGAGTAACCTTCTGGCAAGTTGTTATCGACATTTTGTTCCAGAAAATGACAGCAACGCGTTAATTTCACTTGAACGGGAAAGCTGGTATCCACAGATGTTATTGCTCATCTGGTGGTGCTGCTGCCCAGATTAGACCAGATTAGAGCAGCTGCATTCAAGTGCTGTTTGAAAAAGTGAGCAGCAGATGGTTTGAAATTCTCCAGAGACCGAATACAACTGGCCTATTATTATTTATTATTAGTAGTATAAATAATATTAATAATTATATTCTGGTTTTTATTGTTGACTATATATGAGTATCTTCACCTACAGCATTCAAACAGAGGCCCAAATCTCATAAAATTGACAAACTGGAACATCATCTAGGTTTTGGATCTGCATGCTACTGAACTAGTAACAAAAATACCTGAGTTAAGGTAAGGAGACTCAGTATGTCATTGCTTTTTGTTGGTGGTTTAATGAGAGATCAATCAGTGCTTTTCTAATTGAATAATTGAGGAATAGTAGGAATGTACAGTTCTAATTCCCAAGAAGTCAAATCAGAATGGTTTCACAATAGAACACAGAAAACATATCAAATGTTTAAAGTGAGGCATTTTAGTATTTCGTGACAAATATTAGTTCAGTTTTTCAAATAATTTAATAGCAGCGACACATCTTGGAAAAAGTTGAAAAAGGGAGAAATGATAAATAAACTACAGGAGGAACAGTTTGCAACCAGTTATGTTCACTGGCAACAAGTCAGTAACATGATTGGGTGTGAAAACGGCATCTGAGAGGTAAAATTTCTCAGGAGTAAAGATGAGCAGAGGTTCATCTGACTTCAAAAACCGGTGTCTACAAATTGTGACAATTTAGAATAATTTTTCTCAATGTGAAGACTTCATTTCATCATTTCACCCTTTAATGCCCTTTGTATCATATTTGCTACATGGGTTTTTAAGACATCTGTCTCATTAACATGATCAATATTGGCCATAATTTCAAAATGTTATGGACGAAATCCTTTTGTCAAAAACACCCAATGTGTCAAACGCGATACAAAAAATATGTCGTAAAAATATATCATACACAGCATGATAAAGCAAAAACATCTCAGTTCCAAAAAATCAGAATTTTCTGGCTATTTTCTGATGGGTTGGGTCTTATAGGTTTAAGCCTACGTATCATCATCAAAAGATTTAGAGAATCTGGAGAAATCTCCGTGCTTGGGATTTTTGGTCGTCAGGCGGGACTGGATTACAAACACGAATAATTCTGTCACGGAAATTACTGCAAGGACCTAGGAACCAGAAATCATCGTCTGTCAACACAGTTACCAATATCTCCACAAATGGAAGTGAAGTGAACATGTTTCAGAAATGCCACCATCTTCTCTGGAAAACTGTTCTGTGATCAAACTGTTCTAGATGAGTCGAAAATTTTAAATTCTTTTTGGAAAACACAGCCTCCTCCAGATTAAAAAGGGGAGGGACAATCTTTTTATTAGCAGTTAGTTTAAAAGCGTGGATGTCCCGTCGTGTGGGTATGCAGCGGTGCTGATGCAGTCGGCAGCTAACACATCTGGAAGCTTAGCGTCAGTTCTAAAAGGTCAACGTCTTTGTTCAGGGAAGGCCTTGTATATTTCAGCAAGACAAAGCGAAACCACATACAGCATCTATTACAACAGCATGGCTTCAGAATAGAAGAGACCAGCTGCTGCCTGCAGGCCAGAGCTTTCACCAACTGAAGACATTTGGTGCACCGTGAAAGGAAAAACTCCACAAAGACGACCCAGGACTGCAGAGCAGCTAGAATCTGATATCAGAGAAGAATGGAAGCATTCCTGTCGACTGTTGTTTTTAAGAAGAGAGGAGGGTCCTATTCTAACGTTTTTGTGATATGTCCTGCCATCAAATTCAAAATGACCTTTTTGTTTGTTTTCTTAAAATGCTACATTTTCCAACTTTAAGCACGTGATATTTTTTTCTCAGATCTATTCTGAATGAAACAGGTTTATGGGAGTTTTTTTTTTAAATTTCATTTTTATGCAGCATCCCAACAGTTGTTGGAATCATGGTTGCAGTTTGTGTTTCCAGCCATGTTTTTGTATCTCATATTTGGTAAGAGTAGCAGACTGAGAGCATAAGAGCACGAATGAGCTTACAAGTGTTTTGCAGGTGCGCCACGCCTGATCATCGATATTGATCTAGTAAATTCATGTCATGGTGTTACACTGCAGCAAATGACACTGAATCGCTATGTTTACTTCACTTGGCTGCCCTCTATTTTTCGATAACTGTGCCTTATTCCATTAAAAGTAAAGAGTTGAGCAAAAACAAAGAAATAAAACGACACCACAACAAGAGGTTACACCCCTGATATATGCAAAGCACCAAATGCAATTTATTACAATATCGAATAATTATTTCCTAATGAAAGCTTTAGATGCAAAACTTACAAGCATTAGTTTATTTGTTTTGTCTTTTTTTTCCCCCTGAGATAACTCACATCATTTATCAACATTACTTCGAATGTTCCAGATGTTAAGTCAGCCATTTAAAGCAATAAAACTTAAAAGAACAACATTTAGAGCCATTACTGGAGAAACCAAGCGAAACCTGGGTAAAAAGCTTAAGAGAACAGAGCAAGTAGCATGCACAGTAAAACACACATATGATACAAACAACAAATAGTAGATACTGTTGAACAAATATACTGTACAAGCATTAATTTTAATAGAAAAGTGAAAGCAAAGGGGGATCATTTACATTCGAGGGTTTTTCTTGGCTTAAACTGGGTCTTTTAGGGGTGACTCTGCGGATAAGCACAGCTGTTATTTCTGGCCATTTGATAAACAAATTTGAATTTTAAACGGAAGTAAATGAAACCACTCATTCCCTTTGAGGGGCGTACAAAACCTCATTTGCCCGCGGACGTCTACTAGCAGTAACCCTCGTTTCTCTTTTCTGATCTGAGTGGGTTCTGTTATACCCTAGGCTTCATTCCAAGACATTATGATTAGGTGTGCATCAGAAGTCAGGGAGGGTGATCATCGCCTGTATTGCTCACTAGGGCTACCCTTAAAAAAAAAGAAAAGAAATAGACCCTGAACATGTTCTAATGGCCGTCAGACCACATCTTCACTGATAGATCCTGAGGTGTAAACACTCTAGACGAAGGGTACAGGGGAGGTCATTGGGCAAAGAGTTAAGGGAAGGATGCTTCAGAGCTGGGAAGCTAAAGGATATTTTCTTCATTTGAAAACAAACGTCTCATCTGATTCCTGATCTTTTTCATTTCTCCAAGTCATTTTTCCAAAATATGAATGTAGTCAATAAGGGACGTGCTAGTCCTTTAAGAATTTATATGTGAATAATTGGAAGGTTATGTTTTTACAATAGAACTTGAATGCAACACATGACCTATCACCCCACCCACTCTGCAGGGCCTCTGGTGTGTTTTTAACTCATAAAGCAGCAGATGGCAGTGTAGGCTCAGGTACAAAGGTATGGTACGTGCAAGACAGGAGATCACAAGGCAAACTGTCATATGATATATAATTATGTCGCTCAACAGATTTGTCTTGTAATTTCGATGTGACTAAGGAGGATTTATCAAAATAGATTTTTTTTCACCCACTAAGTCCATAAGTCCATGTGAAGGTTAACCACATTTGCAGCCCAGTGCAGATGGTTCAGCTCGTGTGCTCCTGCAGTTTTGTCGACTCTAGTAGGGCATCACTTCACCACTGGGAACCCCGTTAGGACCGTGTTAATCGAAACCTTGTAATAGTTGCATTTTTATGATAGCTTTGTTTTATATGCCTTTAATAAATGATATTATTGGGAACTTAATTGTCCGCTGTGCGCAGCACAAACTAAAAATAAAACAAAGAGCTTCATCAACCGAGTACAAACTGAACATTAATGACTCACATGACAGTAAACAAAGCACAAGGAGGCACACTGTATTCTAATTAGATCGTGTGATATTATACTCTAATAGTGATAGAGGTTGCTTTATTGTGGCGTAGAAGGGGTGGGGGTATTTTTGTCTCAGTCTTTCAGTCTGTTGGTTTTAAGATTTGTAAATTAAATAAAAGCAGGGCTAATTATTAGCCAATGATCAGCTACACTGGCTTATGAATATCTTTCAGCAATTTCTGGCTTTAGATTTACTTCATACTGCCTTTTTACCAGTTTAGCTCTGGTCACTGGTCAAGTCACTGTAGTCATAAGCGTTTTGACAGTTTTTTATTTGTACATTCTGTATTTAAGCACATTTAGTCTCAATTAAAGGCTTTAATGAGTAGGTTTGGACTACTATTTGTGTAAAAGACAAATCCTTTCATTACATTGTTGCTCAAAGTTCAGAGCTTTAAAAGTAAAGTAAAAAAAAAAAAAATCTGATTTCATTTTTAGCTCATCTTGTCAAGGCATCGGGCAGCTTATGCCTTGGTGAGTTGTCCTGCTGTCCATTTTTCTAGAGTTCATAAGAATTGCTACTGATCCTACAGTATTGGTCAGAATTTACTTAAACTTACAATCAGTGAGTCAACACCTGAACTGTGCCCAAGGTCAGGGTCACATTTGTTGTTTTTAAGGGACACTTTTCCATTTTTAGGAGAGTCCATGCTCCTTCTATTGCAGATTTTAGTTCAAATTTGCACACAGAGTGAGTTCTGATGGATCATGTACACGATAAGCTACTACACCATCGATGTTCTGGTGTGGACTTTATGTCTGCGTCATTAGTCAGTATCTGTCTGTATCCCAGAGCTATCGCCCAACACTATGTATGCTCAGCGGTGATGTTCAGACCAGCTGTTGTCAGCTCTAGCTCGTCGTGGAGTCCTTCTGTCTTTTTCAGATCTTCAGCAAATTGAAGGCACCCAATTTGATCGAAATCTTTGCAGTTGATTGGACCAAGTGGGGATGTTCCACGGCATGCTTTTGGTAACAATCCCCTCATTTTCTCTGCCAGTGTTTGTCCTCACTTTTCATTAATAATCCTGGAATAACACATAACTGCTCAAGTAATAACGTGGGACTAGAAAATAGGAAAGAGAATCGGGTAATGTTTGTGGGTGAGAGACTTCAGGGAGGTTTTGCCTTCCTGTGTGGCCTCAACACCTAAACTCTGGGCTCACTCACATATCTGAGTCATGGCGCACTTCAGATTGAATATACAGAGGACAAGAACGTGTCTGAAGAACAAACATATGTGCAGCTGTCTGCATACTGTTGTAGGAGCGTTTTTTTTTAGTTATAAATTTGAGTTGATTTGGATGTTTTCGTGCTGTTAATGCATTAACACACAGTTTCAAGAACTTTTTTTCAGAAGATGGACTGACACACAACCGAAAACAGGGACAACAAAGCCGAATGATGATATTATTGTATGCCATGTGTATATACAAGAACAGGTCTACTTTGCAAAACAGATGAGTAACCTTGTTAATAAGGGTTAAAAAAAATATGCAGACAAAATATGGCTCTATAAGATCCATACAGAATTCAAACTGTTTATGTTAACAAGAATCAAATAGCACAAGGCTGCACAGTCCAAAGAGCGTTGGAATAAATACTGAATGGACGTGGACAAAGGTCAAGTAGTGTAGGAGGGACCTATGGGACTTATTAGCGAAGACCATTGCGGAGATGATCCCACTTCCCGTCTTTCACAGAATGCTTGATCAAGAGTTTAAAGGGTTTTTTTTAAAGGTGGTGATCAATGTGTTAATCCCTTCAGGGGGCAGATAAATGATTTATGGTATACACTAAAACCCAAAAGTTTATTTCACCTTTTTCATTAAGTCTCTTACTTTTATTCCTCAAATGAGCTGAAAATTGATGGAAAGTTTAGTCAAAATAACAACTTGGTCTGTCAAATGGGGCGCCGGTCAGCCTTGTGGACCTGTATAGCCCTCTTTCTGCCTTGTTTGAAGTAATTAGAGACATTTCACTCTGTCTCTTTGAAGTATCTCACACAAAGAATGGCTTTATGGGTACTTCTTTCTTACCGTATGGTTAGGTTGTACCTACAACAGCTCAACAGAATTAAGATCTAGTGAATGCACTGGCCACACATTCATATACCAGCTGAATACCAGCTGACTGTGTCTCCTCTAATTAGTTCTTGCATACTTTTGAGATGTGCTTTGAGCCCTTTTGTAGGAAGAAGTTGGCTCCATCAAACATTCTCCACATGGCATGGCATTGTGTTGAAAACCAGACCAATAGCTTTCCTTGCTGAAGATCCTTTTATCCTGTACTAATCTTCCATTTCAGCAACAGCAAAGCACGCTGAAACCATCACATTTTTTTCCTTGAAGGATGGTGTCATGACCTCCTCCCGCATCTTTTCATTTGTTTTAAGTCTCACAAATGTTTTTCTTTCTGACCCAAACACCTCAGACTTAGATTAGTCTAGCAACAACACTTATATAGCTCATCCAGGTGAACGTCTGATGAGCTTATGCCATGGGGAGTCTTTCCACATTTTACACGAATCGCTACTCACCAGATTTCAGTGAAACTTGCACCGACTGATCACCTAATAGGTCTTCACCCACACTGTGCTCAAGGTCAAGGTCATGTTTGTTGTTTTATGGGCAGTAATCTGTGAATAATGCTGGATTGTGACCTGGATGAGTTCCTGTGTCACTGACATCTTCCCATTGTTTGTGTTCTTTTGCTTGCCTTAATTTCTCTCTCATGTTCTTTGCATCCTGTGGGGCGTACTATGAAGCAAAATCAGCATATTTATTCACGCTAGTGGGGCAGATTTTAGGTATCACATCAGTGGTTAACAGCTTTCTTTGTTAACCCACGTTTCCTGCTTCAGTATCTATGTGGGCTCACGTGAAACAAGGTGTTTCACAAAATGAGATAAAGATCCTTGCAAATAAGGCAGCTGAGAAATGCAGCAAAAAAAATGTTCACTTCATGTACTAATGTACTTATTTTACCACTTAGTGCACTATTAGTGCTTTGTCTTTTTTTCAGGTGACAGTTGCACATTAGAGCTGTTCACTTTGAAATTTGATCCTTTTAAACATGATGTTCAAGAACTGCATTCAGGTCTGATATTGACATAAACTTCATTTTTAGCCAAATAAAAGTGAAATTAATCTCCTTAATTGAACATATTAATAAAAATGAGTCCGTTTTCTAATCAGTGTGCATTTATTTAGATCTCAGCAGCGTAAAATCGGGATCCTGCATAAAAACCTTTATGCATCGTCCACGTTAAGTAAATGCATGTTCATGCCAGGATCGATGTATCCCCGACAATTTGTGCTGCTGTAACTTTTCTGCCTGGCTTCATTCATTGTAAAACGAACCTACTGCTCAACAGGTTTACATATGTAACGCTGTTATTCTGTATCTGTAGGAAAAAAATGATCAAAGCTGGTTTAATTTATTCTAATATGGCACATTTTATATAAGATTTTAATAAAACCTCGAGGATAAGCTTCTCAGAAGAAGCACAAGTTACCATAGTGATGTGGCCAGGTTAAAAGAAAGCCACCTTCATGACATTGAAAACTGGCTGTAGGTCCAGATACTGTGCTAACCCATTAATCTTGTTACACCGCTCAGGAGTCACCTCTTGACTGTTGACGTTGAGACTGTTTTCTTTTTTTTAAATAGTAACATTTGAAAAAGGCATCAGTTGAAGATCTTGGAGGCAACTTTTTCCTCAAACTAGAGCCTCTCATGTTCTTGTCGTCTCGCTCAGCTGTGCACCAGGGCCCCCCGTGTCCCTTTTTAATCGTAACATCCAGCTTCTCCTGTCTGTTGAAGGAAGCAGTGAGCATTGTTTTAAGAAATTTTATATTTTTTATTTTGATTTCTAGTATGGAAAAAACAGTTAATTTCCTAGAACTCTAAGTTTCAATTTCCTGTCATACTTCATTTATTACAGATAACTTATTGCAAAATGAAAATAATGGTTCGATTTAATTTATGCAGAATTTAGTCTTCACTAAATGAAGAAGAGCAACACGCCTAAAATAATTTGATTCTGGCACAGGTTTTGATCTGATATATTGACCTCAGTAATGTATTCTGCACTGCTAATCATGCAGTCCTTTTAACTATTGTTGGACATGTCACTTGCTCTCAAAAAAAAACATATAGTGTCAGGATGTTGAGGGCATAGGAAGCTTTTCTGTGCCAATTTCAGTTCTCTGTTCCAAATTTAGGCCATTGCATAGACTTATTGTCAGGACTTTTTATTATGCAGATGATATGCAGCTCCACCTATTATGCAATTCTCAAAACCCACAGGGGTTTGACTGTCATCATAACCATCTCGGAGACATTCAGAAGTGGATGGCTCAATATTGAACTGAAGCAGGGTAAAAATTGAACTGAAATGCAGTATTTGTCATTTATAATGAAAATGGAAATGTGTTACTTACATGTTGATTTACTCCAGCACAGTGTGATCGTATACTGAGGAAAACATGGCACATTTAGACAAGACAAGATTAGATAAAGAAAAAAAAGGCAATGTTAGATTTAAGATTTAAGCAGTGTCTTTTTTTTTAATAGGGATGCTGCTGTTTCCACTGCTTTTTAATTGTTGGGGTAAACACTTACAAAGCTACCCCTTACAAATTCTTGAATCCCTTTACCGAGGATGCAATTGATTAGAATTACAATGAGAATTGATTTTTGTGTGTTATAGATCCATATAGCCAGCACATCTCTTGGGGAGGTAGTGTGAAAGATTGCCTCCCCAAGTTTGACGAATATGTGGTGGCAATTGCGGCTGGCAAGGAGCCAATTGCTAATTAAAAAGCTATTAAGAGGTGTTTAAAAATGGGTGTCCTGTCTGTTCCTTGGTAACCCTAGAGGAATCTGTGCCTGTGAACCTTTAGCTACATTACACAGATATTTATTTATTTTCTAGCTTCGAGTGCGGTACAGATTGAAGCATTGTTTGGCCTACAGCTTGTTTGCCATGCAAGGGTATCTGTTTTATCTTTGAGATGATGCTCTTCACGTTCAACAAGTTTAATACAGTAATACAGCAAAAAAAACCAAACAAACAAGCCATCTTCTGATTCAGTAAAGAAAGCAAGTTATTTCAAAATGAGTTTCTTGTCTTGCTACTTGTTTGTTAGTACTTGTCTACCAAATAACCTCAGCATAGAATATTTCTTTCAGACTGTGCAAGACGAGATTGACATGAGTATGATGATAAAATACTGCACCAGCTGTTATTTTCAGCTGTGTAAACATGCTTTGCAATAGTTTCAGTGATGCAATCATTCTTTGCTTCTGCCTGGATGCCTCCCGGTAAACATTGTATTTTTTACCCCTTTAAAATGATAGACTGAAGGAACTTGAGGACTTGTGAAAACATTTTAGTCATGAATGTTTTGTTCACCAAAATATTTGTATCAAGATTGCAAATGATGATTTTTGGAAAATTTCTGACCAAATATAAGTTAGGTTGACCTACCAGTTTGTGATATATTATTAAGGATGTGAACTGAACTAAAATTCTGAAAATGTGATGGTACTTAATTTGCATTGGATATACCGAGGCTGCAATTCTTACAGCTACAGCAAAAATAAGTGTTTTTGCTTCTACCTACAAGCACAGAAAAACAATTAATGATGACAATCATAGACAAAATCAAACATGGACGTAGCTTCCAGGTGGGAAAAACAAAGTGCCTAAAAAGCTGCATTCTGTCTGAAGGCCATCAGATGGCGATAGCTCTGGTTGCAAAAAGATTTCAGATCCAACAACAGTAAATGACTTCCTGACTTTTGTACATTCCTGCTGGGTTTATGGACTCATTTTGGTTCATAACTAATTTGGTACTGAATTAGAAAAAAAAAGGTATTACTTGGAAAACCTTGGTCATACCATGATTGAAAATGGAGGATTATTTGTGATGCGAAACTGCACATTCATTGTCTAGTCATTAGACAAAGACTAGCCATTCACAGTCAGATCTGCCGGGATCCTGCTCGGAAGATGATAAAGCTGGAAATGCTCAACTCGGGGCTTCAACAGCACTTCAGAAACCTGATGTCATTGTATCTATGGTAGCCATCTTTTATACTGCCAATGATGACAACAACTGCAGCAGGCCTGTCTCATTTATAAGAAAGGCAGTAAGAATCTATGTATCTATCATTGGCACAGATATACAGATAACCTATATATTAGATTAATTACTAGCATCATACATGGAAATATAAACTATTTAACACAGAAAAACATTTAAAATGAAATTCCAAATAAAAGCTACTAGGAAAACGAACTTTTACTATCACTCAAGAGCGGACCATTGAGGCCTAAATAGTAGCCTGTAGTGTATCACACTGATACAATCCTTTGTACCCACTGACTTTATTTCAGTGTCAGTGTTGAAACTATAGTTGGTGTGTTCAGTTGTCTTTATTGTTCTCACTATCTTATTTGTTCAGCAGTGCAGTGTGGTTTCATTTCAGTCAAATACTGGTCATAGATCTTTTCAATCTTGTATTAAGGCCTGGTGACCTTCAAACTGCACCATAAGTTGGCAGTGACTATTTTTAAAACCGTTAACACTTTTGCAGATCTCTTTAAATTTGTCACCAAAAGCAATATTTTCCTGACAATTTTTTTTTTTTTTTTTTATTGATTTGAAGTATTGTGTCTGTTTGGTCCCTGTTCTGTGTTCATATGCTTCAGATCCTACTTGTGACTTAAAAAAGAATCCTGCATCAACAGTAAAGCTAAAAATTCTGACATAGCTGGCATGGATGAACATTATTGGCCATGCCATACACCCTCCATAAGCTTTTAATCCTAGGAAACAAATATGCATTTGTGTACCCTCTCTGGATGAATGGATTATAGATTATCACTGCCAACCAGCATATGATGCCAACAGAGATTATGGCTGCTGTATGTAGAATAAAGCAGATACCACTGTTTGGGAAATTGTGGCACCATAAACTACTTCAAGGTAATATGGCCATGCTTCAGCATTTGACACATTGGGGGTATTAGGGATTTTAGCTGTAAGGATTCTTTCTCATAAACCGGCTGGTATTTTAAAGACAGTTGAGTTTCGATTTGCCATTTTCACCCTTGTTCCCTGTTTCTGTTTTCTATTCCTATTATTCCGGGCAACTCAGCTGTGAACTGACTCAAAATGTATTTCCATATTTCCCCATAATTGCAGCATTGTTGAAATAAGACTTTCATCGTTCTCATGGAAACCCCTGAGTACACATCAAGCTGTGCAATTACTCAAAAAATAAAACCCGCTAATGTCAGAGTGGTGAAAATATCAGAGTGCACTCCCATTCCCAAAATCCAGCTGGGAAGTATTAAATTTTAACTTTGACCATGTGCATATTCACAGCCACAAGCTCTTTAAAGAAATGACATACAGCCTGTTGGCCTATTTTGGGTGGCGCCTTTGATGCTTTGTCTTCTTTTGGTGAAGCTATACTGGAGGTATGTCCAATTCACTTCCCAGTTTGACAGCACTGTTAATACCAGCACTCGTCTTTTATCTGTTTACTGTGCCAGTCTCTTATCAAACCTTTAATTACTTAATTATTCTTCATTGGGTTCAATTAAAACACAATGGACTCTGCTGCTATAAAAGTCAACTACTTCTGCTCTTGCACAGCAAGATATACAAAGAATGGGAGATAGGCTGTTGCAGTTGGCCTTCTATTATGCACTTGGAATAAATGAGATTCTGTTATTCTTTGGATGAAAGTCTGGCCTTTCTGATTATTATGCTAACAGCAAATATAACATTGACTTTTATAAAATGTTCAGGCTCCTCGAGTCGAGTGAGGAATAGATTCACATACATGGCAATCAACACACCTTTCCCAAACAAAATTACTTTTTAGAAATAGAAATCGTTTTCTTTCTCTATTCATGCAAGTGATTTGTTGCGCAATGTCACCTCACTCAATAGTAGCAAGCCAGGTTTACATCAGTTTTTTTCACTCCTCCCTGGGCCTCTATCTAAATCAGTCAATTTATTTCCAAATTGCATGTCGAGTGTAGGAGCAAGGGCTTATGGCAGTATATTAAATCACAGCACTCCTACAGTATATATTTTGAGAAGGTTTAATTTTTTCCTCTTTTTTCTGATATTGATGGGGATGCACCTGGCTTTGAGTGTCATGAAGGACACAGTGTTACAAATTTGAATCCAGTATATTCATAAAGGAAAGACAGTTGTGAAAAGTGAATGAAGTGAATTAATGGAGTCGAAACATGTTTTACAATACGGGCCAGACCTTGACTGTCTTTTAGTTGTATGGTTGCCAGTCTGCACACCTTAATTTATTAGTATGAGAAGGACAGACAATATCACTAAGGGATGCAATTTAAATTTGTCTTGTTTTTATGGACTGGCATGAAGAAAACATGTGCACTTCTTTCTGTGGAAGATTTGAATGTTAGTCCTTCCTAATGAATGTACGCCAGATGAATGCACATAAGTTTGCAGTAATTAATTTTTTCTGTGTTGGTTTTTGAGTAAATAGCACTGCCTGATTTTTTTTTCCAGATATAATGATTTTGGCATATAGAGTATGTTGTTTCATATAATACGGATTTATTCTATGGATATTGGTATGATATCGCATAAGACGATGCTTGGAGGTAATTTACTAAACATTTACCTTTTCAGTGAAGCAGCTCTGAAGCCATTGTTTGCAATACATTCATCACTGTCTGCACCACATGTAGCAATGCTGCTGAGCTATTAACTAGTTAGAAAATGATGAGTTTTTTTTTTTAATATATATCTTAAATATACCATTAACATATTGCGTTTATGTCAAAAATTGTCCTTTTAGTCAACTACATATCAGGGATGCACCAAGCTGATATTTTGATCAGATATTGTTTGAATACATGCCCAAAAAGATAGATTACATGTTAGAGAAGGATCTCATCCATTCAAGTCAGTTCTATGTTGTTCTGTGTTTGCTTCCTCACTGGAGCAGCTAGCAGAAAAGCTAACATATGACGTAACATAACATAAAGAAGCCCACAAACGAGAGACAGCAATTCAGAAAAATTTCATGATGCTACACCATTTTGACATATTTATTTTTTGGTTGCTGCACCCTGAAAAGTCAGCTGGCATAACTGAAAAGAGCACTTTGCTCTGAGGTTGCTGACTTATTTGTGGTTCCTACGGTTAGAGTAGAAAATAAAGTAGGATTGGAGACAGAGCCTTCAGCTTTCAGGCCCCTCTTCTGTGAAATCAGCTCCCAGTTTGAATTTGGGAGACAGACTCTCTCTGTACTTTTAAGATTAACTTAAAACTTTATTTTTTGATAAAGCTTCTACAGTCATGGCCAAGAGTTTTGAGAATGACACAAATATTGGTTTTCACAAAGTTTCAGTTCAGTTTTTAGGATAGCAATTACTAGCAAATAGCAATTTCTGTATACTCCAGAATGTTATAAAGAGTGATCAGATGAATTGCAAAATCCTTCTTTGGCATGAAAATGAACTTAATCTCAAAAAATCAATTTCCACTGCATTTTATCACTCAGCATTTCATGCCATAAAAGGACCTGCTGAGATCATTTCAATGTTCTCGTCAACTCAGATGAGAATGTTCTTGAGCACAAGGCTGGAGATGATTATGTCAGGCTGATTGAGTTAGAATGGCAGACCTGACATGTTAAAAGGAGGGTGATGGTGATGATTGTTCTTCCATTGTTAACCATGGTGACCTGCAAAGAAATGCGTGCAGCCATCATTGCGTTGCATAAAAATGGCTTCACAGGCAAAGATATTGTGGCTACTGAGATTGCACCTAAATCAACAATTTATAGGATCATCAAGAACTTCAAGGAAAGAGATTCAGTTCTTGTTAAGAAAGCTTCAGGGCGTCCAAGAAAGTCCAGGAAGCGCCAGGATCGTCTCCTAAAGAGGATTCAGCTGTGGGATCGGAGTGTCACCAGTGCAGAGCTTACTCAGGAAGCTAGCTAGGAAGCAGCTAGCAACACTCAGTTGATTCATTCGTTTACATTTGGGTCACACATTACCGCCTGATAATATTTCCTGCTATGCCCTGGGTTTACACCTTTAGTTGAAACACTTTTCTTGCATGTTTTGCAAAGTACCGTGCTTTGTTGGAAGGTGTTGAAGTAGCTCCTTTTTTGGATACTAGATCTTTTTTGGATGACGTGCAGCTCTTGCTCTCAGACATGCCCGGGCTAGTCTTATTGTGCTATGCACTACAGAACCCACAGGTATGATGTTATAGCAATGATATCATGATATGACATTTATATATCATGTAAAAATGTATATGAATGAATAGACCTTTCACATGGAAGAATGTATCACTTATCATTAATGGGAAAGGCACAAGTGAAATGCATATCATTAGCAATGGTTTAGTTCCAGTCTGGGTAAGCCATGCCAGTAAGGCAGACTGCACATACTAGGACCCTGGAACCAACTCAGACAAATGGTTGTTTTAACGGTTGACCTGTGCTATGATAGCCAAAATATCTGCTGTGAAAAATGACGATCATCAAAAATTCTTAAAGCCCTATCGTTAGATGTGTTGTTTTGTCAAAGTATGCTGAATGCTGAATGCTAAATATTGTGTATCAGCCTTTAGTTGGCAGGATGAAGGAGAGAGTGGAGAGGCTCTAACCATTTTTGACTACACTGTACAAAGTAGCATTTTTAAAGCTGCTAAGTTTAGCTAACATTCCTTTCTCTTGTTCCCTAGGTTCTGTTTCTGCATTTGGGTGATGAGTTATTTCTCTAGCTTTGGCTATTTTGTGGTGTAAATTAAGTGGTTATTTTGTGCAGTTAAAATTTGTGGCTGGACAAAACAGCGTGTGGTGTTGAGAAAGTTGTTGATCGAACCTGGTGTGGATCAAACAAATGAAGCAAGACCAGGTTTCAGTCTGTTTCCAAGGGGACCTTTGCTTTGTTTGTGCTCAGAAAGCATGCAGACCATTTAAGCATGATAATAGCTACACTACTAATTAAATGTGAATAAATTCTTTGTAAACTCTTCTGGGATGAAAGAAAGGAGGAAAAAAAAAAGAAGTTCCCTTGACCCCAATGGTGAAGGCATCCTACAGCTGTGCCAGTTTCCTGGCACAGTTTCAGTTAATTTGTCCCTTTCAGAGGAAAGGGTCACGCACATGGGTACAAAGTTTATCACCTTTATCCGGTGACGAAGCGTCTCTTTATTTCCATGATGACAGTATCCACATGAGGGATAACTGATTGTTTTTCTGAGAATTAAAAATTACGTGAATTTTATATTTATGGCCTTCACGGTCACAACATCTCAGCCCAGCTGAACACAACGGTCCAAATCTTGGGAGACTTTAAACCTTTGTGTTATACAAAACAACAATGTCTGGATATCTTAATGTAGTGTAGTGTTTCACTAAGACATTTGTCATTCATCTGCATTTGGATCAGCACTTGGGTGCAATGATTTTACTCTCATCTGGGACCTTTTTTAATGTATATTTCTCTGCAAAACACACAATTTTCAATTGTTTCATAACAGGGAGTTGATCTGCAGATTAGTGCAGTGATGAAGATTACAATTAATGGACTAGTGCTTTGTGACTTCACGTTTACTCCTCTTTGCTTAGTGTGAATAGAAAAGTATCACAACTAAAAAACAGCAGACAAGTTTCAACATGCTGGCAGAGGTTAAAAGTTTCAAGTTGGTCAGGTGGTTTGATTTTTACTGCTGAAATTTACGAAGTTCATTGAGTCGCATATATGCACTTCATTTTAAGTATTAAATAGCAGCATGCCTCCCCTGTGTGTTTTAGGCACCTTGAATGCCCTTAACCAGCACTAATAGGAGATAATGATTGGTGCTCAACAAAAAGAGAGATTCATTTTGAATTATTAACAAGTTAACTTTGTAGTGGAGGCGCTTTATCCCTGAGGACAAACAGCCCAAATGTTTGCAAAATATAATTAAGCCGAGGCATCTTTAAATGTCATTGCTGCCTGTGCCATGTTTCAAATTGTTCTGCATCAACAGAATTTAACGAGATGGCTAAGGAATCCATTTCCTGCAAGCATGTGATAAGCCACACATACAGTGGAGCACTTTCATTGATTGCCAAAATAAAGCATTTTGTATGCAAATGGGGGAATGGAGTGGCTAAGCTGATTCAGCCTCATGGACACCAAATAATGGTCTTTACAATTAATACTTTTACATGCTATCCATTGAAAATTTCATCTTCCATTTAATGGCTCTAAAACATTTACACATGCCCAGAAAAGAGGGGAAACTGCACTGTGTTCCAATGGATTAATATGAAAGCCAACAAACAAATAAAGCCATGCATCCCTCCCTCACCCCCCCAGAGTACTGGTCCCTTTCCTGTCGTCTCATGCTCCTGCACATTTTGGATTAACAGATAATCTTTGAACATGAAGGAAGGTCTGCTAACCCCGAGGGGGTGAGATGTTGTGAGTGAAAGAGAGCACAGGATTGGAGGCAGCGCTGCATTGTTTGAATGTAATGTGCTTGTCTTGTTCTTGTAAACATGAGGCTGTTTTTGTAGTGGTGATAGAGCCTTAAATGCTCCTCCTTTTACTCTTGCAGGTTGTGTCACATTGAGACCCACAGGTCTACATAGATAAAGGGTGCCACACGGCACAGGAGTTGGACCATAATTTGGAAAGTTGGGGGTTTGATCCCTGGCTCCTACAGTCTTCATATTGAGGCGTCCATTATTCCTGTATCATTTATTATCGAAAATTTGTAATATGTTGGCTCCTCCTGGTTCTAGCCTTTGTGTTGTGTCCTGGCCGGTGTTGTTTAACTTGTAATCCAGAGTCCAAAATCTCCGAAATTTTCCGGTTGCGCTCCTTTTTTCAAGGGGTCGCCACAGCAGATGGATCCACATATTTGATACGGCAGATTTTTACATTGTTTGCCATCTCCTCATGGTCTCTAACTAGGGATCTTTCATGTTCTTGGTAAATGTGTAAACCATTTTGATGTGTTCATCTATAGAATTAGAGTAGTACGTAGCGACAGAGTGCCACATATTAAACTCTGGAAAACGGCACCCACTGGAGGGAATAACAGTGCCACATTACCTTTTGGTGACTTATATTAGATTAGATATTAGATTTCACAAGGTCAGAGAAATTTGAGCACCCTTTGTTAGAGCTGTCAGAAAACTAATGGTAGCTATGCGTTAGCAAGCCTATGTAGTTAGCATTAGCATTATTTGAACATTCCTCAGAGATTTTGGTCCATATATGATGATAGCATCACAAAGTTGCCTCATTTTATATTAATATCCCATTCCACCACATCCCAAAGTTTGCGCTCAATCTGTTGGATTAAGACCTGGCGACTGTGGAGGTCATCTGAGTTGAGCTGGAAGCAGCCATCGGAAGATGGGTATACTGTGGTTATAAAGGGATGACATGCTCAGCAACAATACTCTGGCAGGCTGTGGAGTTTAAACAATAGTCAGGTGAGAGTAAGGGGGCCAAAATGTACTAAAAAAATCCCTCAACCTATTAATAATCAACCCAGAAATCAGATGAGGCAATATTTTGCCAACTGTTGTCCAATATTTGTGAGCCCATGCGAATTGTAGCCTCAGTTTCCTGTTCTTAGCAAACAGGAGCGGTCTTCTGCTGCCTTAGCTAATCTGATTGATATGTTGTGCATTCAGAGATGCTCTTCTGCACACTATGGTTGTAAAGAGTGGCATTTTTGAACACTGCTGTCTTCCTGTCTGCTCAAAGCAGTATGGCAGTTCTCTATCAACAAGGTTTCTCTACATAAATGCATTGAGGTGCTACCAGGTGATTGGCTGATTAGATATTAAATCAGTGCCAGGCTTCTTGGAATATTCAACTTAGACTTTTTAAGATCTTTGTGAATAATTTTACTATTTGTATAAATCTTGTAAATTATTGTACCCTTTATTTATGGTTTAGTGCTGTCTATCAAAATATATTCAAAATATTTAACTATTATTAAATATTTAATCTGCTGTCCATCTTTATCCCCCCCCCTTTTGCTCCCGAAGTGTGTCATTCTCAAAATATGAACTGTGTGTCATTTTAGAGCCAAGGACAGCAGCAAAAACTGTTGACAGCAGTGTTTGAAGTAAATGACAAAGCTGAGCCCCTGAAGAGTTACTGAAAGGCGACGAGAGTGCAAGATGGGCAAGAAGGACGATGATGATGGGGCTGACCTTCTGATCAGGTAAGTGTGAGGAGGCCTGCGGACAGAATCCCCTCTCTGCTGCCCAGGCTGGAATTTTGTGCTTGAGAAGTGTTTAACTTTCTCAAATCCCAATTGCACTCAGTGGGGAGTGTACGCTTTCCTTTTGCCCACAGGTTTAGTGACTGCCCTCATGTGTGGGCCTGAGTAGGAGGGGGTGGGCATTTGGAGGCTGGGGATCAATAGCATGGCAGCTTGTCTGTTTAACAGAAGTAAAGTAGAGCTAGAAAAGAGGGAGTGGGGTGAGATAGTGAAGGCTATAGATATCTGAGTGGGAATTATCCATGACACCTTGGCTCTCAAGCTGCAACCTTTAAGCACATGATTTAGGATCACCTCCATTTGTGGGATAGCCCTAGCACACTCAGCACATTCAGTCCCAGCCATTGTGCTCCGTTAGCTCTCACAGCTGAAAGCTATTGTCAGTTATTTGTTTAGAAATGCTTTTACTGTGAAACCCTGCTACCACTATTGTTTTTGTCAGGGAAATTTAATATTACTGCTGCCTTCTTTGGTTTCACTTACTTTTCAAAAAGATGTGAAAAATCTCTTTTAAGCCATACCAGTCCATCTCAGCCTCACTTTTCAGCACCACTGAACTGAAGTTTTTCAAGCAATATATATCCTTTCTAATAACCTCCATTCGCTGTGAAAAAGGTGTCAATAAACTGACATGTTAAAAACAAATGCAATAGCCTTTATCTCTGTAAAATTTCACAACCTTTGCTTCAAACAGAGACAAAAACAAACACTCAGCTTTCATGTTTTGCCTTATTTTTTAAAAGGGGACAACCTTGGATGAGACTGAAAATGCTGGCTTTCAAAAGGTTGACATTCAACTACTGTAGATATTATGATGGATACATGAGATGGAGCACGTTAATGGAAAATGACGATGTCACGGTTCATCTTCCGAATTCAGGCACATTAATCCAGCAGTGTTATGGAAAACGCTGATAAAAAAAATAAATGCACTGAATCTTTGTAACAAGTTGCATCAATTTCCCTTTTGACTGTCAGTGAATGAAGATTTCGTAGCAGATTGCATTATTTACTTTGCTCAGAAAATCACAGAGCTGTAAAATCCTTGCTAGCATATTTCTTGATTTCTGGAAGAGATCCCAACAAAGGCATTTTAAATGTCATTGGGCTGAAATGCCCTATAGTGACAACTTAGCTTTCATCATACCTACGTTAATTAAACTTGGCTTTAGCAAAGACTTTGACACAGTCATTTGTGTATGCATGAGTGGTTCTGTCTTCGCCTGCTTTTTGATGATAGCTTGATGCTGTTGGTGAAAATAGCTTGAAGTAATCTGAATGTTTGAGAAACTAATACATATACATATATATATATATATATATATATATATATATATATATATATATTTAAAAATATATAAAATGCATAGGGAGAGAGAGAGCGGAGGCAGGGACATGGCAAGTTTCTTGATGAGCAGTATTAGATTGACTGACTTGATAAAATCAATCATAGAGGCTTTTAGAAAGGATGAAATGCTTTTATGTGTTTAAATTAAAGCCTAGTTGATAGGATTGAAGACTGATACAGATACTATGGGGATTTAAAAATCCAATATATTGTTGTTTTGTTTTTGTTTTTTTACTCAGTTACTCTAAAAAAATAAAACACTACATGTTACCTGTTCATTTTCTTTTACAGCTTTCAGTATTTCAATTTTTGCTCACTGGTAAAAATAATTTGTTTGGTAATTTGTTACATTACTTTCGTGTTACTCCATAAATTACCCATGATTACCAGTTAACAAAATAAACCTTAGTCTACAGCTCCACACACTAACACAAATAACTATCTGAATGAGAAAACGCACACTCTTTCTTTTAGTATTTATATGTGAACACAAAGCAGAGTTACAGTGAAACATCTGCTACAGTGCTGCAGACCTGACTGTTTATCACTGCCTTTGTTACCTTTTGAAGATCAGGCTGTGGCTGCTCGGCTGGGCACGGCAATTTTAACATTACTCATGGTTCTTGGCTAGCTTTGTGTTAGCATGCTTTGTGCTATATAATTCAGTTGTTTCTATCGTGGAGGCAGTTTGCACATTACCATCGAACTCTTGTCCTTTTGTGCAATAAAAATATGTGTTACTGAACAATGTAATGCGATTTCAGTAACACGTTACTTTGGAACACATTACTCCCAAGCTAGGTATTGAGTGAATAATCAGCTTCATTTGATGACTTCCTGTCAGTGCCAGTGTAGAGTGAATCCAGATAACAGAAAGATATGATGAGCTTGCTTTGCAATACAGGACTTGGCTAGTTGTTGTATTAGTAGCGGTTCAAGCACATACACAGAGATGTAGCAGATTGCCCTCTGGTGGACAAACTATACAATGAATACTGATAACATGGTCAAAGGGTGTTTCCCCACATCTTCTTTACTTTTTAAATTTTGATTTTATCATCAGTTATAAATGCCAAAATCAATATCTCTGCAAATAACTAACATCGGCCTATATAACGCAGTAAATGGTAATAATCAATATAAAGTAGTAGGATTCACACATGTATATTTAATCTGACAATAGGTACATGAATTTAAAACTGTAATTCTCACTGAAGCAACGATTGTTGTTGTTGGGCAGTTGTTGTTGTTGAATGTCAGCAAAGTATATAAGCTGACATTCAGTTCTTTATATATTTAGATATGGAGAATTCCTTGAGATAGTTATTGAAACTGGGACCAAAATAATGAGCTGGCATTTTCCAGTTTTAAGACAAAGCATATTTAGCGGTGCCATAAATTACATTTCTTAATGTGTGCTAAACAGAAAAGCATTTGGACTGGGAACCTCACAGAGCAGATGTACAAAAAGGCTTACTCGGACATCTCTCGATTCCGTGTACTTGTTGAATAAAACATCTGTCTCATGCACAAGGTAACGACAGTGAGAGGGCTTGTGTTTGCAGAGATGAAACTCCCCATCCTCCTCTATGCCCACGAGAGTTTAGCCTTGATGCATTTTACACCAGCCTAAAAACCTGCGTTGACAAGTTATCTGTGACCTGTGGTGAGAGCGGGAGTGGCTGCGGTGAAAATCAATCTTCGCCTCTTCTCTCGCCTTGAATACCAGCAGAGCAAACAAACAGGCCTAAACAATACGATATATACCACATATCAATTACACTAAATGCCTCAGTATCTATACTTCACTGTCCCAGGCACACACCGGTTACAAGGCACACACGCTGCTGTAAGACGATAATGGTGTTGCATTGTTCCTCACCATCTGGGGGACTGATAAGGCCTGCCTGTGCATAGTTGATAATGAGAGCAGGCAGAGGAAAAACTGAGTGTTAAACATTTCCTTGGCCCATGAAAAAGGTTCCATTAAGTCCACTGACCCCAATTGAATATTAATGAGCTAATTAACGGATTTATTGTTATGCGCAATTTCTGGAGGGGCGATTTTTTTCAAGTGCTATTATTTTTTCTAATTATTTTCTGTACTTTTTATAATTGAATCTTTGTAGCTGCCAGCATCCTGTTTGTGCCTTGGCAACAAGAAAAAAAAAGCAGCTGGCATCTGTTTTTCCTTCTTTAAGCTCGCTGTAACCGCGACAAAAACAAAACACTGTCCGAATGTTTTGATACAAGCGTGTGTTCGTCATCATGGCTACTCCCTGAGCTTTCATTAATGCAATGCAGTTCCCAAAATATTGGTCTTTAACAGCAGCTTTGCGTCTGTGTTTTAGAAATGCACAGCGTAAGAGATGTTCAGGTGTTGGATTACAAAAGTGCAATTACTTGGTTTGGTGCAGGCTGCACTGCATGCATGCACTTGACAAAGGTTTAAATGGGGCAGTGACAGCTGTGCTTGATAGATAGCATAATCAGCTGATGTAGAGGATGCACTGAAGCAGTCCTCTGTGGACAGCGAGACTATAGCCAGCTACTGAGAGAAATGGTAACCTTGGGAGGAATGAGTGCTTATAATTTATTTAATAGATACATGGACTGCAAAAGTAAATTGTTATCTTAATTGTGTGATTGTTATTACATTTGTATACCCGAGCTGCATTATTTATCGCGCTGTAAAGATTCTAGCCAGCTTGTTTTGATTTTATTTTCTAAAGCTCAACCATTTCCACACAAACTCACCCCAAACTGTTTTGAATTAAAAATAAATCTTGAGGATGATGAATGCCTATAGGATCTCCCTTTAGAGACAGACCCGTGATGTACCACAGGGATTACGTCTTTGAGTTCTTCTGGAACTGCCTGGGGGCGCAGGCAGCCTGATGTCATGAAGTAGCATATGAATAACACGCCAGTTTAGTTCAGTCATTTTGCCTATTATCACGACTGAATCGGCGTGCCAAGTGCTTGCAAATGCATGTTCCATAGGTCCTGATGAAGCGCTGGGAAGCTGCGGGGAAAGAAATTAGCGCTATCCCGCACTTAAAAGCAGCACCTCAGTTTGAAAACCGTGAATGAGGAACAGCCGGGGCCATTCTGATAACCTTTTGGGATAAGAGTAATATAATTATTATTATAATTTGCAGTCTGCATGTTTGCCTAATTCTGTTTATGGCTTAAACTCGATTCTAGCTTAATAAAACCATCAATTTCTTTTGGTTACTTCACCAATATAACTTAGAGTAATGAACTCATTTTGCTGTTGTATGGAAATTTTGTCTCATTACAATAATTTTGCCTGATCCACTCGGTGGCCGATATTAAGAGTAAGGCCCTACAGTCATAGACTGGGTTATTATGCTATACATCACAAAGTGCATTAGGCTCATAAAACCTGTCAACAATGAGGTTGGAAAGTTTGCATGCAGCCCAGCAGGTTAATTTATTTCCTCCAAAGACTGACTAGAAGTGTCCAATCTATTGCCACTTTACTCCAGATTCATGACCCATCACCGCTTTTTCACTCAGTACTTACCCTTCATCGTTTCCCATCAAATCAGCTATTCACTGTTGTAATTCCTGTAATGAAGTTTTGATATATATTCTTTAAAGATTAAGGGAAATGTATTTGGTTACTAGAAAATATTGACACCCTCCACCCAAAAAGAGTGGAAGTAAATCATGGTCCATCTTAAGCAATGTTTGGTTCATTCATCCTCTAAGAGTCCCTGAAAAAGCCTTGACATCCTGCATCTGGATGCTATAGTGATGATTAAGCAGCTGTTTGCTTTTGTGAAAGCTTTTCTGCATCAAACCTAATGTATGTTTTGGAACACTTAATATATTTAAGATTTAATATTTAATGCTCCAAAGTGGCGGAGGCACATTGTGAGGTTTAAATGGCTGCGGAAACACGCGCATCCAGAACTTTCAAACAGCAATTCATTATCATTTTAACTACATCATTTCAGCGGTGAAAGCAACTCCTTATTGCATATTTTGAAGTTGTGTAGGAAATATGCATTCCATTTTCCTATAACTGACATCGCTTGATGGAAGTCGTGATTGCCCGCATGGTTGGCAAGTGAGTTGTAGTCACACTTATAAAGAACCAAAGTGGGGACAAAGATCAAACAACAGCGCATGGTAATTGTTTTGCAAACTGCATGTCAGCATGAATGTGTTGCGCTGAAAGAGCCTTGTTTGCACAGCACTTTGAGGCATCAAATGCAGTTCTGAAAAGCTCGATGTTTTTCTTGAAGAGGGTAATCTTTTGTAACAATCAATTACGATACATTTCCCCCTTTGTCTAGGCACTAATAGCTCCTGTCTGAGCACATGGTGAGGCATGTCTAGTAAATATACACTGTTTTCCTTTTAAATGTCTTATAATATGCATGGGGAACACAGAAACACACTATGACAGAGGGATTGAGCATTAAAGCTGTAGAAGCAATTCAGCTGAGTTTCTCAGTCTAAGAAATGAGAATGGAGCAGTTTGTGGCTTTCCTCCCATTAGCCAGATTGAATTACTGTGTTTTACTTTTAAGGGCCATCTGTTCTGGTTTAATTCATATTTCTAAATCTGTCGTGTGTGTGTGTGTGTGTGTATTTCTATGTATTTGTGTGAGTGTGTATGTGTGTCTGTGACAGCGAGGGAGATGGGTGGTAACCAATTTTTCGCTGAAAATAAAATGAAGTCTTAAGACTATTGTGGAAATGTTGCAGTTTGCAAGCTTCTCAAGACAGCTTTATTGGACAGTCTTTGCCATAAGCTGGTGCATGGTAATATGGCTGCATTGAAAACTACGATATCTGTAGTCAACAAATTACCCTTCTAAAAGATGTTAATTAAAAGACAGCCATCACATTTGCAATTCAGCACAGTGCACTGGAAGATTTGTCCTATTTTTCCTCTCAAAGACCAAAAGGATGCAGAGCTACATAGATACTCAGAGATAGATGGATGTGATGTTGTTGTATATTCAATTACTTAGAACCCTTTATTCTGACTTTGTTTGGGAGCTTTTACTCCAAACCTCCAAAATAAAAAAATTCACAGTAAGGGAAAACAAATCACAGGAAACAGTCACCATGATTTATTATGCATATTATTATACTAAAATACTTACGGTTGCAGTGTCTTTCCCACAGTCCCAGAAAAAAGGCTTTTTTTTTTTAATCTTTGAAGCCATGAGTTAAGAAAAAAGATGACACACTCAAACAAATTATACATAAAAGTGACATTTTCTAGTTAGTGTCACAATTTAAATAAATATAAACACAGAGGAAGTGCAAGACAGACTGAACTATATTTGAAAGTGAGGACTAAGGTTTTGTCTTCTCTTTGTCGCTGAAGTGTGAGGCATCATCAGGATATAAAGATTTAATTTATTCTGAATAAATCCTAAATCACCCCTCTCCCCACATAAACTCAAGTGACAATAAATAAATATACAAAACAAAAGCCTATGAATGCCTTTAAGCCTTAAAAGAATGTTGCTGTCATGCTTTCAGACTGAATTTCAATATTTTACAATGGATTTTGTAATCCATTATTGAACAAATTAATAAAAATTAATGTATATGTTTTTCACACCAGCTTTGCCTGTTGTGCAACATCTGTTATCTGCATGATAACAGATGTTGCACATGTGCATGCGCACTCCTGTGTACAAACCGGCATCATCATCTATCTTATTCTTGCTGGCAGGTTTGAGTATGATGTTCTGTGCCCTTCTTCTTTGTTGACAACTTGAATCCATAACCAGAAGCTAAACCAGAATCCCAAGTTCTCAATGTCTGTTTTAGACTCTAGACTGTAGGTAAATTGCTAGACCATATCCACATATTGTGGATCTAACTGGCCGCTTCCTAAAGCGTTGACTGACAAGGAAGCAGATAGCTGGGTAGTTGAGCTTTGCTGATTGATTTTGTTTTTTTGAATTTCATTACCACTGTATGCCTTCGTACTATACAGGAGTTAAAAAGTTTGATCAACAGCAACAGTTTAGTGAAAGCTCAGTTATCATGAAGGCTTATGCCATTAGCCATCAGCAAGCATAACGACTAAACAGAGCCCTGGTTTTCATATCGTTACCTTGAATTCTTGCAGAGACAAACGTTCAGATTTTGGAGTTTTTGCTTCACTTTGAAAAATGTATTTTTTTTTACTGAAAAATAAATTCAGCTCTAAGCACTCATAACTGCATTATGTCAGAAGGCCACAAAAGTAAGTAAATTCACATTGCAGCAGAAATAAATATGTTTACAGCTTAGTCCAATAAGTGTCTGGTTTCTATAGCTAACTGTATTAACCTCCTAAGACCCGAACTCTTCCATGGCATGCATTTTTAATTTCTCTTTGATATTTGGACATATCGGGACCCGATGAATGTAAAAACAAAGAATTACCAGATTTTTTTTTTTTTTTACCTAATTTTTGTTTCTGAGAACAATGAGATGCACATATGAATATATTTGTTTAAAATTTCGATAGAACAGTGTCAGTATAATGTCCTCGTAAGTGGATATCAGCCCCATGTAGACCACAATTTAGTATTTTAGTCTAGACAACCCAAAATGTGATGTCCACATATGTGGACACCTGGTCCTAGGAGGCTATGGTAAGTCTTGCTTCATAAGATGCATGCTTTAGTGACAAGTGGGTGCTAACTAGGTTGGAAGCTGTTGGTTGGGTCAGCAAAGTGAAGTCACTGAACTGGACCTTTGTGTGGTGTTTGTGCCCTTTGGAGCATTTATAATAGAGTTATCTTACAAATAATATGATTTGCAGTGTGGTTAGTTATACCGGGAGTGAGTCCAAGAAGTCCACTATTTCATGGTTCATGTTACTCTGCAGTGACTTGTAGGAATATGTGTCTGTACTATGCATCTATACAGTGTAAGCATATAGTGTTTTAACTAAGTTTCCTAGCATTAGCAGATTTTCATACTCTCTTGTTCAAATAGGGTTACGTCTGGCTCCAAAGTAAGGTAGCAATGGCAATAATGCTAAAATTGATGCTTCAAACTAGTGGTTGATGTTCTCTTTTTACTTATGTATAGTGTGCGAGTGAGACTGCATTAGCTAGCACTCAGGATGTATAGAATATCACTGCTGCACAAGAGAAACTTCCACTCTGCTATGTGCACTTTACTACTACTCCTGTATGCAGGGGGTGCATGTTAATTTAGATTAACGCTTAGAGATCTCTTTTAATTTAATTATTGCTCTCAGGCATTATCTGCCATGTCACATTCTTCCCTCTTTCTCTTTGAAATGCTGACATGATCTGGGCCTGGAAGAGCCTCTAAAATGTTAGTGATCCACTGTTCTGTTGCAAAGATGGAGGTGCATGGCTTGAGGGGACAAACCATTTCCCTGCCAGCAGAAAGAGTCTCCAGAACACCCTCTTCACAGACCAGCAGGCCTTGCACTGTCACTGAGTCCTACGATTGAATTGAATGGTCCACAGATTACTCAATTATTTCTATATACCAGCCTTCCATGGCAGACTAAAGGCCTATTATTGGAGGGACTGAGACCATAGGAACTTATTACATGTGTGACCTTTTAAAGCCTTTCACCATGATGGATCTCAGGTGAGAATTTACTGGAATCAATTTTTATCTGAAAGCTCGATGCTTGCTCACCAGCCCAGCCCTGTGTGAAACATTCACTTTATAAAAAAACAAAAAGCGGCAAAGGGAGAGACGGCCGCTCGACTGCTGGAAATGGGCAACATTTTAAAGCATCCCAAATGCTTGTGTGTCCTTTCCTCCCAAATTAAAGAGACTTTGAAATAGGGGGCTGGAGGAAGTGCTGGAGTATTGTGCTTAATCAAGGTAGAAATACAAAGACAGAGCCAGTTCCCCAAAGGTTCACATCAAAAGGTGCATCCCACTTTGTGAGCTATTTAATCAGTTAAAACACAGATGGCAGGCTGCCGCAATTAATTAATCATATATGAGGCATCCTGTACCTGCTAGCAGAAAGTATGTCAGTGCTACAGAGATCTCATTTGGATTGCATTGTAACTATGTGCCACCAGAATAATTGCTCTTTATGAGCAGGGCTAGCTTTGGAATTTGTTCTGGATATAATGTAAAAAATTTGAACTTTAGCTAGTGTCACTGAAGCAAAGCAAAGGGCCGCAGTTATTACTGACAGAATTCTTAGGAAGCCAAGTCTTTGCTTGCGAAGCTTCTTTTATGTTTTAGAAAGAAACATAAAAGGGTAAATAGCTATTTATTCTAGCTAAATTTATGAAAATGGCAACAAGCGTGGGTGAGACTGATGCAAATTTGCTGCAGGTGTGAACTTGATCTTTCTTGTTTCTCTCACTTTCCCAAAAAACTGAGGAAAAAAAGCAAGAAGGGATAGACAGACACACACACATACACACAGCTCCTAGGATAGGAGATGAAAGAGGTGTGCATGTAGAGTTAGACACCCCTTATAGTTTATTATACGTCATCAGTGTGCTGTATATTTTAACTGTACCATGTACAGTGCTTAACAATACCAGAGCTATCCTAAATCAACACTATTGGTAATCACCAAAATAATTTCCATCATTGTGTTTCTATGATGGTTAACCCACCAGTATGCACAAGCTCTTTACGCAAAAAGATATTTTTAATGTTCAAATATGGATTTATTATGAGTTTTCAATTTTACTCTTCTACTAGAAAAACAGGAAAATAGTAAAGTACATTCATATTTTTTTTATTAATGTGCCAATTTTTTTTTTTCAATTTGTATATAAGGCGCCTTGAATACAAAGCGCCTTGAGGTGACTGTTGTTGTGATCTGATGCTATATAAATAAATAAAAATGAATTAATGACAGGTGGTCTAATAAACGTTTTAAGCACTGTAACCAACAACATCAAGAA
>VUQR01035652.1:67095-81813 GCA_015108515.1 Hemichromis elongatus
TTTGGTTCAGGTCTGTAAAGAGTATACTGTAGTTATGGTAATGTTCAGCAGAAAGATGCCTTCAGCGTGGACCCACTTTCTTCTCCTGCAGTGTACGAAGAAAGAGAGAAAACGGCTGAGTTGCTTTTTCCACCCCTCTCAAATTATACGCAAATTGGAACCTCATATCGCAGGGTAAAATAAAATGTTGACAGTGAATATTTTGGTACATGTTGCTATTCATTGCCCACTATAACCTGCACATTAGGTCACTTCACAGAGCAGTGCCTGTGTTCCTGCCGCAGTCCTCCTCTGTGCTCCCAGACTCGGAGCTCTGCTAGATAATATACATGCAAGGATAATGACCTAATCATCTGAGAGTGAGGAGCTACGTTTACACACAGTATCTACAGGTGAAACGATTCAGAACAAGTATTTGAATGACAGCTGACAGGGGTGCGTCACATATTTTTATTTTACATTTTCGACTCGTGACAAACTTGCGCAGTGGGAAAAAGAACTGGTATCAGTCACAGAGGCTCGTTTCTGGTAATTGCTTTTGCTGCACAAATTGTTGCAGACTTTTCTAAGAGGAGTCAGAGTTCAAAAACGGTCTGCCAAACAAGCAGCATCATTACTTTGTTGCCAACTTGGATCGCTGGCTTTGAACACAAGAACAGACACACTGATGATCTGTTTTATAGGCCGCGTAAGGACTGAAATATGAACACTTAAGCGACTTGCACACGAGCATAGTGGTACATCTATCAAGGAAAAACAAACAAACAAACACAAAAAACAAACAACACAGAGTAATCACACACATACACACATGTGGCCACCCAGACTCACACCTCCACTGCCACATACGCGCGCGCATTTGTTTGCGCAGCCACTAAGTAGATACATTAGACGTGAAGGTTGAATTGACAAGCCTATAACTTTGGAGCCAATAAACGCTAAGAGGCATCATAGAGAAAGAGACCAGACCCGAGCCGCTCTGCTGACAACCTGGCCAAAATGCTGGAGCTGCTGGTTGGACCCAGCAAATAAAGGGTGAAGCTTTTAGGCAATGAGCAGCAGGTGATCTCAGCTTTTCTGCAAGTCCTAATGCTCCTAAAAGCCTCTCTCCCTGGTTCTGTAATTGGGCATCAGTAGTTAATGTAGTATTGACTGCATTACATGCTCCTGTGCATCCTTTCCCACTAATGCCATTTGCATCACCTTGTACATTTACCATATTGCTTAGCCAATAACTGTTAAAAGCAATCTGAATCATGAATCATATAGGGAACTTTTAGCAAGACAGACATCCAAAGGAGACAATTTACAGTTGAGTTAATTTGAGTACATTAGCAGCACAACATGGATTCAGCCAGACAGACCAATTTATGTCTCTACCGCAGTCCTTTTATTGGTTTTTGGATGTGTAAGTGAAAGGATGCTCCTCTAAGATGAATGAAAGATCCATTTTCAAACATAAATAATGGGTTACAGATGCATCCATTACTTTTGGAGGAGGAGGAGCCCTGCATAAATTGGAGTGTACAAGAGAAATATCCCGTACTTTGAGAAATAACACACGCACATAAACAGACGCACACACGGGGAAAAAAAAGAAGTGTTTTATGGTTGTGGTGGCTGTCAGTGTGCATGCCAGCAGGTGGTCTGTATTGTCAGCGAATCGACCTCAAAATACTCCTAAAGAAGTGACAGAATAAAGACATGCAAAACACACCTTCTTGGTTTTTAATTCATCTCGGTCACTAACAGACCCGAATGTGACGGATGCACTGCACACATCTCAACATCGGCTTAATCCAAAATGGGACGTCATTAGAGGCGAATTTGATTTAAATTAAAATTAATTAGATTGCCTCACCCATTAACCTAAATACATTGAAATAGATAAGTAATGCAAGTAGGCCTATTTGGATGGAAAGTGAGCGAACGCTGCACAGGCGCTATCCATAATTTGCAATCAAGTTAAAAGCACTCTGCTGTCATCTCCCATCCCGTGGTGATGTCAAAGGCTGCCTCGCCAACTTCACAGACGCAAAAAGCACTTAGGAGGAGGAAAGAAAAGGGGAGCCACATGCACTGCAGTCTGTGTGGAGTATCATCAAACTCTGGCTCGCACGTCAAAAAAAAGAAAGACACAAAAAGCTGCAAACAAATCCCGTTTATAATAAACTCTTTCTAATTGAACTGCAGTTTGGCATTTGTAGGGTTTTTTCGGAAGAGCGCATCAACTTCATGGTACAGAAAGCAGACACGATATTGTTAGTTAACAAAAAAAGGAAAGGAGGGGAGAGGAAGAGAAAAAAATCACCCGGACCTCATCGTGACTGAATGGGGTTGAAAAAGACAGCGTTAAGCGGAGGCTGCCGGTGCACAGGGTCCGGGAGGCGACGGGGAAAAAACACTCAGCGTGTAAAATGTCACTAGTTTGCCGTGTTACTCCCTAGGTTATAGCATCCTACGGTGGTAGACGTTACTCACCCTCTTCCTTGTCCAACACCATCGTCCTGAGGAACGAGGAGTCCTTCCTCGGGCGATCCGTCCTCGGCTCCAGCAGGCTGCACCGCTCGGTGTGCTCACAGCTTCTCCTGGAAATGGCTTTGAAACGCGCGGTTGACTAGACTACGCCTCGATAAACCGAAACCCTGGAAAGATGAATTGCCGTCTGCGCGTTTTCTCCCTCCTATCAATAATAATTCACACACGGAATACGGCGATAAACACGACGAGAAACCCCTATCCGGACTGAAGTGCAGCGCAAACAAATAGCGATCAAACAGCGTCGGTTGCTCTTGATAAATTCCATGCGAATAGAATAAAAAAAGAAAAAAAGAGGAGGAGGGGGGCAAAAACAATGAAAAGCGATACAAATCTAGTGTCGCCTATCTGTAACTGTGCACACACGGTCGGATCAGACGCTCAGACTGAACGGCTGAGCTCTCCTCGCTTCTTAATATTCTCTCTTTCCCGTTCTCATTTGCCCCGAAACGGCAACTATATTCAAACAAATCCAATTGCAAATCTGACAACTGCTAAAAGCAAACTCGCGCCGCCTCTCTCCCAGTTTATGTGCCGCGCTCGCCTCTGCTGCTACTGAATAAATGCGCGCAGTTTCCAGAGACCCTCGGATTCCCCTGTTAATTAAATCAATTCATTATGCTCAGATCTGATTAGCAGCCCTTCCCCCCTCTTTGAATCAATTATTCAATACACAAACATAATTGCTTGTGCCAGAGGTGTCTAAGTATTAGCTTATTTAACTCCAAGGACACTAATTACCCCTAGGGCAAGGGAACTTTTCTCATTAATTCTGACAAAACACAAAAGCACAGCTAAGGGAAAGTGTGTGTGCGTGTGTGTGTGTGCGTGTATGTAACTGGTCCGCCTGCCAGTCTGAATGTGCGCGATGGAGAGGGAGAAAGAAGGAGAGCGCGCATGCACCTAAGTTGGTATTGATGCACGTGCGCACGCACGCGGGTGCATGTTTCAGGGAGAATGAGAGAGAGGGAGAGAGGAAGAGAGACATTGAAGGAGAGCAATGGTGCTTCACTGGTACAGTTTGAGTAAACATAAAACGCACTCATTGTTGTTGTTTTTTTTTCTTCCTTTTTCTCCTTCTCCCTACTTTTTTTTTCTTCCTCTGCAGAATTTAATAGAAATAGCATCTAATTGTGGTCTGTTTAGCAGTTAATTAGTGTCCAGACACAGTTATCATACAGGCTGCAGATAAACAGTCGTTTCAAAAGACAGCACAACAGATGGGCTGCGTTTTTGATTAGTGGGTAGATAGAAGGTTCAGTTTCGAATCTGGTAATATAATTGTTGCCTGTTATTGCCAAGATGAAAGTGTTGCTGTTTCATGGTGGAGCCTTAAATAGCACCACTTTCACTTGCCCTGCGGAGACTGTTAACCAATTAAGGGTGAGATCCAACAAAGATTAGCCATTTAGGAGAGTAGAGTGGAGTATAGCTACAATAATGTAGGTTCGTCAGCAGCCAGCAGGCTGTCTGTGGTGTGAGCTTGCTCAGTCTGTCCTTGCCTTCTGTTACATTTTGCACACATATTACAGACCTCCTCCAGGCACATCATCATTAGCTCCCATATAAGCAAATTATTGTAATAAACAATTGCGATAATAATGCAATTTCTATTCAGAACTGTTTTGGAGCACATTTTAGTAACTTTGCCGTGGTGAAAGCTTATCTGTGAGTTAAAACTCTGATGAGCGCGCGCTAAACTGCACTGGTTTTGAGTTGATTATAGGTTCCGTTATAACGCTAGTCTGCAGTGAATGAACTATGCATGCTTTGTTATTCCATAATTATCCTGCTCTGCATTTGAAATAAACATTTTATAGGCCTTTCCAATGTGATCGTGCACTACAAATCTAAGGTATAAAGCTGACTGTTCATGGCCCTTAGGGATAATTTCAGTTTTCAGCGCAGCAGGCTGTGGTGAGATTGGGTTGGCCCTCAAATCAATGGGCTGATCCTTCTCTGTATAGCGTTCTGGCTGACACGCTTGACTTTTCATCTCCACGGTCACATAGATTGATGACTTATGACCGAGAATGTATGTTTGCTGACCTCTAGCAAAGTGAGTGACACATAATTAATCCAATCACACGGAAAACTGGGAAGGAAATGGGAAGAATGGTTCAGTATCATCGGGGCTCCACTTCAGAGAGCCATTTGAGTTTTGATTGTGAACACCATTATGTGGATTTCTGTGTATTTTTCACAGTTGCTTCACTAGAGTCTGCTTGTTATGAAAAATATCTTGTAAATGAGAGGCGTCGTGTATATTAAAGCCACCAGCCTGGACGTCATATTTTAGTTTAGTCTTTGAACACACTGTTTTAGTCCATTTTATTGCCATATTTGACTTTTCTGTTGCTATTTGGTTTGGGCCAGACAATAAAATGATGTCATAATGTTTAGGTAACAAGACCGCATTGTTAGACTTTGACAAAAAAATCATGGTTTGTATTAAAAGATGCACTTTCACATGTCTTCACGCATGTTAGAAGACAAACTTATGCCATCTCCAACAAGGTTTTCTGACATCTTTTATGTTTATGACTATGTATGTGACTGTTACTTATCCTTGGATACCAGGGTTGCACAACCAGAAGAGCATTTTAGCTCATGTTGTCCTGCAGACTGCCCTGCACAGTGAAAAGTGATGCTAAAAGGGTACTCAGTGCACTACAGTATAAAACCTTCGCTTCCTTGCTAACCATCAGTCTGTGATGATTTGGGAGTTATATGATGTTGACAGGACCACATATAAAGTCATGTTTTAACATATGTGAAGTCACGGACAGGTTGAACAGTGGTTCTCACTAAAGCTAGTTCTCATTAATATAAATCTAAAATGATCAATTATAAATTATATTACCTTTGATACATGCTCCAGGTAGGCCACGGTGTATTGCTCAGCCTCTCAGCCCTCTGTCTTGGGTGCAGACCCTTTCCTACTTCACATCCAGCAGCTAGGTCAGTAAATACTAGAAACAGGCCCCTGAGTGGGCCTCTCTGATACACAGTTAATTAAAATTCATTTCTGAGCATGCATTAGCCATGCCCATCTATTTATGGGCGGCTTTCAAATGCAACCACTACAAAACAGTGCTCTGTAATTAACCCCACCTAATCAGATAGCACACTAGTGTTGTGTTCCTATTCGTCCTCAGGCACACAGCCATTGGACAGGGGTTTCAGAGAGAGGATGAGCCCATTCTATAGTTCAGAATGGCTAAGCAGATTAAAACCTCATATCAAACATGATATTTACAGGCAAGGCTCAGTGGAGAGTGCTCCTTTTATGTGGGATGGGGAGAGGCTTCAGGGCTGGGCTTTTAAAGCCATGTCCCTTAATTGTATTCTGGCTAAGTGGGATGAATGGTGCTTTTTAATCAGACCACTGACGGGGCTCTGTGTTGTAAAAGTATAGAGATAGTGCCTGATAGTTAAGATGCTGAACGATATGCTTTTAGTCCAGGCTTTTCCAGCTTCCACCGATATTTAAATGTATTTTGGCATTCTGCTGACACCTGTAAACATCAGTGTGCTTTCGCTCGTGTTTCTGTTTCTCCACAGTAGGTAGGTCATTGCAAAAGTGAAAAATAAAAATAGATTATAGTCACTATGTGACTTGCGGTTTTAAGGCCTGTAACTTAAAGGCAGACATTTGTGTGCTGTTTGTAAATGTGTCGTGTTTATAGTCAGAGAAAACATGTAAAAACTACACAAGTAAAGTTACATTCAAGAGTGAGGCCTGCTTCACTTTGTTACCCTGAGAGTTAAGGTTCTGCTCCTCCTAGTGGCTGATCCCGGCTATGTTTCCCCTCAGACTTGCACACAAACGGCTTTGATAGCTGATTTTTAACACATCTTGTAATAAATTGTTAACACTTTTTCTTCTCTTCTTTTACTTAAATGCCGTGTGGAAAATGGTAATTATTGGAATCTTTTTGATGTAACCTGGCACGTTTATCATATAGAAACAGCATAAAGCCTGCCGTTCACCTAGTCAATTTGAATTTCATGACCAATCACATGTAGACAAGGTGTCAGTTGGTGGGTAGGGAAGAGGGGAGAGTGAATCCCTTTCCCAAACAGTTAATCCAACTTTAATCCTAGTCATTAGGAATTAGACATGCCGAGCTGTCCGGCCGTGCCTCTAAATTACAATCAAACGGTTACCAATTACACAAATTATTGATGGTAGATTCTCTTTTCAACTGCAAATTAAGGCTATTAAGGAAGGCTCCTTTTTAATGCAAAAGTGACTAATTAACCAGCGGATAGGAAATCTGCTGCCCAGATATCAAAAAAGTTCTCAGCACACATTGCAGAAACACAAGGGAACCAATTAGTTTAATTATCAAAACAGCTAATTAAAATTGCACAGTTCCTAATTAGTTCTTTGCTTTTGCCTCTAATTGACAGCATGGAGATAAATGGGCTGCCGATGAAAATGGGGAGAGGAGAAAAACAGGAGAAACTTCGGCAGAATATTTATGCTGACTTTATCTCCGTCTGTGTGGCAGCCCTTGAAAGTGGAAAATTAATGACCTTAATTCCCAAACTGTTTTTCCTCTAACGGTGCTCCCCTCTGTGCTCCTGGTGCATGCTCCTTTGTATGGGCCTGCCACCCTGCCAACTGCTGGAATGGGAAAAAAGGGATACTTGGGGGTGGGAAGGAGCCACGATTCTCCTCCTAATGTGACAGCTCCCACCTAACAATGGAGAAAGATGAAAGAATGGAGCAGATGTAACCACTGGGAGCGTTGCATCATGGGACTGCAACTCTGTTGCACTTTTTTCTAAAGCAATTCTATCATCTAGGAGGGCACTAATTTGTCCAATGAAAAAGAAGAAACTCTGCTGTGATAATATGCATTTGACAGCCTGGCACTACTTTAAATAAGTTTCTCGATTTGAATTTTAGATTGACTAATGCACGTAGGCTGCCTTCAAAAGTCTGCATAATCATATTTGTTGGTGTTAACATAACTGTGAACCTTTTTGCTTTATCTTCTCGATTTATCTTTCCGGTTCTCCTTCTTTATTGGTGTGGTCTGTTTGAAGGTCCTTGAACACAAAGAAGAAAGATGGATCCAGTTACTAAGAAATGCTACACTGGCAAACCTGAACGACAGCCATTTACCTCACGAGATTTTGTGCTAGACTTTGTGTGTATATGTGTGTGGTACCACTCTCTGTTGTCTGTCCTTCTGGCAGGCTTTGTCTCTTTGTGTTCCTGCAAGGCCAACCTTGTCATGTGTAATCCTGTCCCTGTCTGGATGCAAGTGACACGTGGGTCCTCTTGGCACATTAGTAGATAACTATCGACTAATCAGTTTACTTTTGGGACTGTGTGAAAATGTAAATTACATTAATGCTCAAATTATGCATCAAACTACGCAGATAGGCCAGACCAGAGGCCACATAATGCTGGGATCATTCAGTTAGTGGCTTCTACATGCAGTGTTAATGCACTCTGATTTCCCTGCTCTGGTTCAAATCAAGTGTGCTACGTCAGCCAGTTGGTGTCTGGGAAACTGGAAGGGTCTTTGTATGAAGTGGAGCTCCTCTTTGCAGAACTCCAATAAAAAAGCAGAGAGATGACAGCTGCCCTTTGGATTTCTTTTGTCTAATTCGGGGGAAAGGACTTTCTGTTCCACATGCATTCTAACATTTTACTCCCCCTCTCAGTTGAAACTGTGTGTTTTAATTTGTTTGTAATCTCTTTGAGGAGCTCGGCTAAAGTGAATTTACCAACATTCAAAAAGGTGATTTATCTAAACGAGTCCGTCTATCTGTTTCAATATTAAACAATGAAGATGCAAGTCTGTTGGAAAGCCTTGGCCTGGAGGAGCTTGCTGCCCATGACTAACAAACACACGTCTAGCACTAATTGATTGTCTTGTGTTTTATTTATGGTGCAGTAGTAATTAGTGGACAGCATAATGTAAGCCATTCATTAGCACCTGGCTACCGCTATGGATTTCACTGCTTTGTCTCAGATGCACACATCATTAGGGAGAAACAAAGACTGGAATTTATTAGCGTGGCTTCTTATAAATATTCTTAAAGTCAGTGTGCCTTTAAGGAAGAACACAGGCCTGTAAAACTTTTGTCAGCATTTGCTCACTGATTCCATTTTCTGCAGAATATGTTAAGGAAGAGCAGTATAAATTTAATTTTAATTGTTTTGTACACACGCCAGTGAAAAGGAACTGATTGGATACAGTTCAGAGACAGTATATTAATACGTTATTTTCATATGTTAATTGGTTTGCATAATCTCTCCCTTTGCTTAGTTTGGAAGTACCTGGCATTGAGAAGGGGACTGAAGAGAATAGAAGACTCCAATTTACATAAAGCCAGCTCCTCTGAACATTAAATAATAATGCATATGCAAGCTGAAGGTGTGTTCAGTTAGCAGAAAGCACATCTTTATAATTTATAGTCCAGCTGTTTCAGTGCTTTCGAGTCCATTTTCCTCCCTGCCTGCTTTTAATGAAATCTTGTTACTGGAGAATTGACTGCAATGAATTGAGATTTTAATCCCATTGACGATCTGCTATGGAAATGCACGCTGGTAGGAACTTTTAATGGTGGGGCCTGTAATCAGAAGACACTTGTATTCAGCTCTCTATAATAATGAATCTCATCAAATGTTAAAGCTTGGGTCGTGTGCAAGGGGCTCAAATTTCAAGGTTTTTGACCATCCCCATTTGAGAAATTCCTCAGGGAGTGTGTGATTACTCAAGTTTAGCAGTTTATTGCCTCATCTTTCAATAGCCACTGAAGCACAAAATTCTCATCTAGGTTGCTCTTTTTTTCTCCACTTGAGGAACAGGCCAATATAGACTGCAGAACAGCTGCTCAGATCCCGGGGAACTGCTGTTGGCACTGCAGTGTTATTAGCTGCCACCATTATTGTCCATTCACAGAGTAATTTAAGGAAAACTAAATTCCATGACAAAAATCATTGGTGTGATTTTAATTGTTAGCAGTGCATTGACTACAGCAGTGTTTGTGTCTTTGTGCAACATACCTGCATGTGTGTGTGCAGGAATTTAATATGTGCACAAAAACTGTTACACGGCAGTGCCCAGAAAATAACCATGCAAGTGAGAGAGTTAAAGACAAATATAAATAAAAGGAACATATAAAAATATTTATCAATGTGTACTTCTAAGATTTCATCTTAGGTTTATCTTATGCAAGTAAATCTAAGTAGCAACATGATGGGCTAAAAAGAGCCATGGAAGTGCCAAAACCTGCAGTTCCCATAATGGCCACTTGAGGCTGGCATGTCAGTTCCCAAAAAGGCCCAACTTTAAAGCTGAAATTTAAATGTTTTCAGCCTGGTACAAAAGTATTTTGTCTTTTGATCTATCTTTGGTCTGGATATGACTTTTATAGCCCACCTTTGTTTTATAAATACATTATTAGATGTATGTCCACTTTGAGTGACAGGTTGGTGTCGACAGAGAGCGTGTTTATGGTAATAGTGCCTCATAACACATTTCTAATGCAGCTATCGATTCAGTAAACTGTTGAAACCACCCTACTATAGTTTTGGTGAGTCAAACTAATTAGCACGTTACCTGTCTATATGAAGCAAATATCCAATCTATTGATGGCTATGCTAGCCAAGCTTGCTAGCATTAGCATTTCGCCCACTTTTTCAAATACAGTCACTTTTGGCTGAAATTAAGGCTTCAGAACAGAAGTTTATGAACCAATGGGCAATGGGTATACAGTCTTTAGTTAGCCCACGTTAGGTCATTAGTATAAGGCTGTAATTTCTCAGAATACAAAGTTTTCATCAAGTTCAGTTTAGGTCTCCCATCCGGGGACAGCACCTCATCCATGACTTCCTATAACTAGAATCACAATTTATATTTATAATCACTACTATATCTATATAAAATATACAATTTGTAAGGTATTTAGAATAATTCTGGGAAATTAAGAAGCTAATTATTACAAAGAGATATTTTTACACACTGCCTGCACGCACTAAGATTTCAATTCTATATGGAATAGGCTTTGTGTTTTTTCCTTTGAACATCTGCTCTGGAGAAGAGTCTAGCAGGTCGCACGGGTGTGAGTGATGTGACGCTGTTTTATATTTGAATGACTAAATGTGACCTTTGAGATTAGAGGAGGAGTTGCTTCTCGGGGGGGCTGAAGAGAGTCCCCGCTGCTATGAAGCTCATGTCCCTTTGATCCGTCTATAATGAGACTAACACCAGGCGTTGTGGTCACTGAACACATTGACACACCACTGGAGAGCCGACAGCTCTGCTGCCTGGTACTAAAGGTGGCTGTGTGTGTTTATGCGTGTGTCCTCAGATACAATAGGGCCTGGGGACATGCAATATATCTGCGGGGATTTACTATTTGACAGTGTACACTTCCTCATGCAGTAATGTGAAGTTAATATACTGCATGAATAATATATGCAAATTTGTCATGCCAATTAAGCGACAGTACGCTCGCAATCACACGTATCAATATGTCTTAGTTTCACCACACAAGGAAAGTTAAATCCATAAAAGAAAAGAGTTTCAGGTTCATTGTGTTGATCTAGCCAAAGTTTTCACTTGACATGATGCCACACACTCAAGTCTGAGGGCATTCACTCTGACCTGAACACGACTGTGTTGAAACCCTGTCCTCTTAGACATCTTCAGAGATCCACTGAAGATCAATCATGACCGGGTCCATCCCCACGAGACCCTTAGTAACAGCCACTGATTGCTTTCTGCTGTGCAGGCCGTTAAGTGGAGTCTGGCAATGGGCTCCTGGACAACACTTAACAATCAATCAGAGGGCACAACCACTTCTCATTGCATTCCAGTTCTTCCCCCGCATTACAGACAAACAATAATTCAGGTGGACACGAGTGACTCTTAAGAATCACAGCCTGAGCATGCCCCATGATTTAGCTGGAGAGGGATACATCGGACCATCGACACAAACTTGAGTTGCCAGATTTACATAAACCCAGTGATTGAGGATACTGCTGACTTTTCACCCATTGTCATGTGGACCGCACTGACAGCATGAGTTTGATGGTTATCATGTGTGTTTGACTATCCAAGATTACCAGTTGTTTGACTTTGAGAATGGAACAATAAATCGCTGTTATGATTATCCCAAAACCGCATCTCAGCACCAAGGTTATGAAACATATTTGTAAAAATCTTTCCTCCAAGACTGCATTTCATACTTTTCCAAATACTTCACTGAAGTATCATGTTACAAATAGCTTGAACATTTTACGAGGCTAGTTGTTTACCAAGGACAAAATACTCAAAAGTTTCGGAATAAAATACAAGAATATTAACATCATGATAATGATAGCTTAGTGCTTTACCAGTGTAACTACACGTGCAGCTGAAAGTCTTCCATAAAAGCCTGGACTCAAAGTTTGCTTATTGATTAAGGATTCCATTGACTTAATGAACCTTCAACCTTCCATCAGTTGACTAGCCAATATATGCACTAATCTCTAAAACGGATGTCTGGTTGTGGTTCCTTTTAAATGAATTGATCTACTCAGCTCACCCCAAATGGGGAAATGGGCAAGTATTGATATGATTCTTGACTTAATGATGGATGTGGGAGATGGTAAAACACGAGCTACATGTGTCTGGTTGCTGTAGAGTAAGCAGAAATTCAGCGAAAAGTCTTAGTGGTGCTCTTCAAAGAGAAAGGCAATATAATTTGTGTCGATGCCAAACACTCAACTAACCTCTTTAATCTCTTTATGTTGTTTTGAATATGTTAGATCAATAACTATCTATATATAATATATCTATATATACACCCCAAAAGGGTTTTCTTTAATTTACATCGGTTGTTGAGTTAATTTTCATTCCTCTTTATATATGTAGTACCTACAGACTAAGCAAAGAGCTCAAACTGTCATTAAAGGCCAATTCTTGCTCTGAAAGACAAAACCAATGTGAACGTGCCTTAAACCCGCATTTTTTTTCTAGTGCCCAACAGGGGGCAGCTCATCTTGGTTGCAAAAAGAAATCAGATTGGACCCTTTTGCTCATTTTATTCTTTTAATTGCTAGTTTTCAGTGTTATTTAATACAAACGATGTTCATTTTGAAAACTGTGGTTCCAGTTTGAGTCAGAAACAGTGATAAAACATGGCCGCAGTATGAGCATGCACTGTTTCGCTGTGTTCGGTCAGTTCCACCCCTTGCTCGTCGTGTCTTGTTTGAAAACACCAAGATAGCAGTGATCAGTTTGAGGCTTCGAGATGGGGCCTTAATAACTAGTGTTTGACACCCTGGTGGTTATGAGTGAGACTCTAAAAACTGTCTTCACTATGAAATACAACAATCACGCCTTCCTTCAGAAAAGCATCACAAGGATTTTGCGTGACATTCGGACTGCACGGCAAATATTTATTTGAACTCAGATTACACCCAAGAAAGACTGGGATTTCTGCATCCCTGCTTACTGTGTTGCTTCACTGTGGAGAGAAAAACATAGGACAGTTGCTTTGGCAGAGGATAGAACTTCTAACTGTTCACTTCCCGCAACAGAAAACCATTGTTCAATCTCTCCACAATAATAAGCGTGAGTGCCATGAATAATCACCAGCGTGTCAGCTAGCTGTATTGTGATCCTTAGCACTGGTGAGCCTCAGATGGCATCAAATAATTTTGTCTGTCTTCCCTCTGAGAGCTACGCAGCTGAGAATGTTTGATGTCCCTTCAGTTCATTTCAATCGCAGAAAGGCATTTTGAGAAAATTGAAACAACCCATTTCTTCCTCTGATCTTCTTCTGCTGTACATGGTTGTCAAAAGTGTTCAGCTTTTCTTTGACGTGCGATAATGAGCCGGCTATCCAGGTCAAAGGCCCTTTAAATTTGATCTTTTATTTTATGAATTAATTTGTTATTTCTGATGAAGAAATAATAAGTCAACACATTTTCAAAGATTTGAAGATTTTAAATTCCACTCAGGATGGAAATTATAATTAAGCAATGGAAATAGTTTCATTGATGCACTATAATTTTAAAATTAAACAAAATGAATTGCTTTTTTAATGTGAACCTTATGCTGTTTGTCTCTTTTCCTGATCCTTGTTCTCTATTTGACTCTTCACGCATTTAGGTTGAACAAAAAAAAGCAGTCTAAAAGGTCCCTGAAAACCATTTCACATGTGATTTTTTTCTTTTAGTGGTAATACAACAAATTTTAATGTGCCAGTACACATGCTGCATCATTTAGCTCACCATCACAGGCAGCGCACCACATGGCTGTCCCATGGTCTTTCACACAGACATTGATTTGTTGCTGTTGCAGCTCAGATCCTTCATCAAGCCTTGTCTAAACTATGAATGTTGCAGACTGAAATGGATACTAAGTGATGCATGTGACGTAGGGCATTACCCAAGAGGCACCAAACACACCTGCTCCTGCATATGAGGCCAAAAAAAGAAGAAATAGAACACTAAGTCAGCTGTTGGCCATAAACCTTAAAGATGCATTAAAGTCAAGTTTGCACCTGGACTCGGATGATCTGTTATTTAGTGTGGTAAAAGTTAGTTAACTTCCAGTATAGTGCTTGCTTGCATGATGGCCCATTTTGAACTCTCCTCCATTTTCTTACCTGGTGAGATGCACTGCACTGCAGGGATCGCTCTGGAGACCAAGCCGAAATAATTTGAAGGTCATTTAGGTAGAAGAAGACTCTTTGCGCCCAGAAAACAGCTCAAAAGGCAGCACGGTGTGCAGAATTTGTAATCCACTCTAGAAAGGTACACAGAGAAACTTTTCGTGGCAGGGCACCGCTGTAACATAAAAGTAAACATCTTTGAAGCTCTTGCAGTGGTGAAGCACCTGGCTAAGCCAACTCTAGTATCGTTTTAACATGCATATGTAGAAAAGAGCTCTGCAAGCAGATCCAGAAAGGGTCTGGTGCCCTGTTGTTTGAAGTTCATTAGTTCTTAAGTTTCACCAAATAATTCCATATTAGTATTCAACCATTACTGACAAAACTTCACTGTGGTGTAACCGACGCATAACCACATCATCTTTCAAAATAAAAGCTAGGTAAGGTCAGCTATGAATAATCTGTGATCTTTGGTTACCAGTAATTACTTGCAAATAGACAAATTATTCTCACTAATGTCCAATTCATTTGTTTGTGGCATCAAGCTGT
>VUQR01035652.1:85699-99467 GCA_015108515.1 Hemichromis elongatus
TACGGGGAAAGGAAATTAAAAAAAAAAAAAAAAACAGCAGCAGAGGGCCTTTTGCTCTGAGTTTGAAATAGGTCTACTTTGACAGCCAACATCAAAGTAAGTCATTATGTCAGTATATGATCCATCCATTAGCTGCACCCTCAACTTTTGTGGCATTAATTGCTCTTTATGTGCATACACCTGCTTGTGCACATGCATGTGAGTGGTGTGTGTGTGTGTGTGTGTGTGTATGTGTGTGTGCCCACACACATTCACACAGGCTGTTCAGACAAGTAGAGGTGTAAAATTAAATCCCTCAGTGCAGTGGCATGCAGATGATGTGCTTCAATGGCCTAGCTGCTCTTTGCACCAATGTAATTGAATAACCTACAGAAAAGTCATCACATTCCCACTTTGCTATTCCCTCTCTATGTAACATGTAAAAAGTCCTCTTGTAACTACCTGGGAGAGCAACCCATCAACAGCTGTTAGAGCTGACTTGAAGGTTAAATATTAGGAAGGAATCCAATTTCTCTTGTCTATTCAGCTCAGCGGTGTGTTAGATTGCAGCTGGACTGTGCTTACGGAGTGTGGGATATGAAGTGGGCTAATCAATCCCCTCTGCTTCATTCTCAAATTCCTCTCATATCAGGTCCCTGCCCCCCGGGCAGGCCTTCTGCTTTCCGAAAGCCAATTCCACACGAAATAAGAACTGTGACCTGCAGCTAGAGGGTGAAGTTGAGTTTTCCCTTCATGATTAATCTCTTCTTGGGTGGTTTTCAGAAAAAAAGGCGAGGGGGAGGATAGAGAGAGAGGGTGAAAAAAAAATAAGAAAACATGCAAGTCGCTGCCTTGTGACCTGCAAGTTTTTTTCCTCTGAATGAGCCTGGTGCACTGGAGCCTGCTTATCTCCCGAGAGAAAGACAGAATTCATTTTTTGACAAGGTTTCATGTTGACATTGAGAAAATGAACTACCCGATTCTATGATTAAACCTGGGCTGTCATAATTGTCATCTGAACCTTGGCGACAATGAAAATTTGAGTATTTTTTTCTCCCCGTAGCTTCTTGTTTGTATGAGTAGCAGCTCAAAAAAACGGAGCTTTGATTCAAAGCGTAATAATCTATAGCGCTTAAATCAGCGTCATATCGCTTACATTTTGTCATGAGAGGATATTGACATCAAGCCGTATATAAAACAAATAATATTAATTTACAGACTTTCTACAAACATTCGCTACCATTTGACTTTGAAAGAAATGCACTTGATGCAGTGAAGAAACTGATGTTGCCTGACCTAAAACAAAGTGGCGTGCTCTTATTTTTGAGCAGATGGGCTGCCAGAGTTGAAGGGTAAAATGATATAACCTTAAAGTGCCAGTATCGCATTTTACAGGTTTTAATGGCATCTGTCACAAAGAGTGGACCTGTCAGACACTACTTTCATGCAGCTGAATTGCCCCTAATGGCTGTTTCTCCTGGTTCAGACCCACTTTTAGATGCAGAGTTTATGTCTGTCTGAGGAACAGGCACGTTAAAAGCATTCAGCTAGAATGAGACGGACCATCTTTAGGCCTTTTTTTTAATGCTATTGTCCTTTGTTCAACGTTTCTGAGCTAGCTTATCATGTTTGTTAAGGAAAAACTCCCTTGAGGACAGCTATGACTTGAGTGTTAAATGGTCAACACTGAAAGCACCAGGGTAGAAGAAATGGCCTCACACTGGGACCCTAAAAAGGCCTTTGGAAATGTTTACATTTTTAATGGCATAATGATGATACTGCATCGAATGTGCATGTACATCTACTCACTCATCCTGTAAATTTTTTAAGTGTGTAAACAGTACATTTGGTAAAAAAAAAAAAACAGCCCATTTGCCCACATACCACCTACCAAACAAATTGGCTGAGAACAACAAAGTCCAATCTATGTCTGAATATCTCTTTGTTTGTGTGTTTTCCCTCTCCAGCAGGGCACTTATGAAAGTGTTCTTTTGCATCAGAGATAAGGTATGCTGGCCCACTGGGAAGCGACTGAAAGTGGGTTTTAAAATATGTGGGAGACCATATTCCTGCAGCCAGAAGTACCTCTGCGCCAGGCTAAACAGTGGGCACAGGCCTCAACACACACACTAATGGAAGAGTGAAGTAGCATACGGTGTAGGAGTGCAGATTTGGGCCCAGGTAAACAAGGCTCTACCCACTGTTCGTCTAAAGGCCTGTAAGTTATTCATTAAATATATGTCAGTGCTTTCTACTAATTCCCACAGTAACAGCTATATTGTGTGTTCTTTCTTTCTAATTTAAGATGGCCTGCTTTCCAATTACACACATTAAAGATTGGTTATGATTGATTAAGTTTTTTAAAGTTGCAATAAAGGTTTGCCTAAACAGCTTTCACCTCATGGGATAAAAAAGCCAGTTGAATTATAAAATATTAAACCAAAAATTATATTTTTTAAAATTTTATAAGTTTTGCTAGTTGAGTCTAATAAGAAGCTATGAGAGACATTAATTAGGCTCAACTTTTTCTATCAGGTGCACTGCTGAAGGTCAGTTGTGTTTGAAATAGGCTTACTTTGAAACCCAAAGGTGCTCATATTCCTGCATTCAGCAACTCAACTCAAACCCTTATGTGCAAAATAGTTATTTATAACTTAATGCCAAATTAAACATAAATATGATGTTTGAGTTTTGAAAGTAGACCTATCTTTGAGATGTCCCACTCGTTCACATCCTCTAAAGTGGAACAGCGAGTTTTACATTAGGTAGGGAGCTCTGCAATGGAGGAAAGAAATCCAATTTACTTTAAGTCTCCGCGTGTACATGAGCAAGACAAGTCTGTAGCTCTTGTTGTGTTGTTATAAATCAGGCTAGAAGAAGAAATGTAAATAGTTGTGTTGAGGAAATTGATCAGAGTAATGTGTGAATAATTATTTATTTCTATTCAGTTTCTGTAACAGGTTATTTTGTTTTCACTGCTTTTTTAAAGTCTAAATTCCTTACCTGTGTATCATATAACTTGCAAAACATTTATTGAAATGCACATAGAATATAGTATAGAAGGCATAAATAAAGTTTTTACTTTTCTAACAACCTTGAAGGTCAATATTTGGTATAATCGCCTTTATTCTTAAACACAGTCTGAACACTGTTAGGGAAACTTTCTTCTAATTTCTTTAAGTTGTATTCAGGAATGGTTCTCCAGGCTCCTTGAAGGACATTCGAAGCTCTTCTTTAGATGTTGGCTGCCTTTTGTTCTGTTCGCTGTCAAGATGATCCCGCACTGCTTCAGTAAAGTTGAGCTCAAGGCCCTGGGGAAGAAAATCCATGACTGATAGTGTTCATTGTGTGTTTTTCCATCCAGGTAATGCTTTTATTGAAGTGGCAGTTTGTTTGGGATCACTGCCAGTTGTTGTCAAAAAAAAAATACATGACATTAATAGTGAGGTCAGTTGTTGAGGACCTGATCATCCTGAACTTTTCTGTCAGTATGCACTGCTGGTTTTGTCGCTATTAGCTGATGATAGCCACTGTTAGCTTTTGTTAGCCTCTGTTAGCTGCTGTTATTCAGTGTTAGTGAAACTTTCTTCAAAGTGAATATAACGTTGTTAGACTTGAAAACTTACAGACATGTTGTGATGATGTTTATCTGAGGTAAAGTGTGTTTCAGGACATTCGAGCCTAACATTAACTCACATGGCATAATGTTAGCTTAATTGTCATCATTGTCAGCTGTCAGTAGATGTACGCATCACATCTGCTAATCTGCTAAAAATTAGAAATTTTAACAATATCAGAAATAAATAAGTATGTTTATGCACATCCTCGTGTCTTTGAACCCTGAAGTCACAAACTATATATATTTAATTGATTCATTCTTCAGTAAGTTAATGAGAATGCATGTGTTGCATTCGTTAAAAAATACAATTACACACTAATCAATGCATATTTGTGGGTACAGAATTCTTTTTGTTGTTGTTAAATAATCTAAGAGGACGACTGAACTTTAAGGACACAGTGCACATTATTTCTATATATGGCAAGTTTTCAGCTAATAGATCTCTGGAAATCACCTTGCTGGTGGAAAAGTATTATTTTATGCCTGTCAAACTGTGTTATCTTGGAGATATTTTGTAGATTCAACAAAGAAAATAATGTGTTTTTGCGACAGGCTGCTAGTAACAAAGTACCTAAAGATACAGTTTATCAACCCTGGAGTTAGGTACTTCTTGGGTTCCTTTTTTATGTTTGAATGATTCATGACTTAGCAAACAAATAGACAAAGAGAACACGGGTACAAGGACTGGACAGAAAATGAGTAAAACAACAGCAAATGTCTAAAGAAAACATTTGGAAGACTTTCAGAAATCATGGAGAACTATTGGTCAAGACCACTTTAAAAAGATATTACAAGAAAATCTGTCTCCTTGGCAGCAATAAAAGACTTTTGCAAAATATTATATAACCCTGTTTAAGACAGGCTATTAAAAAATCATACATAATGTAAGTCATTGGTGTATATTTGTAAAGCTCAATATAGTATCATGTCATTATCAATATGACGTCTCTAACGAGCTGAAAGGGGATGCAATGGCAACGGAGTGAAACAAAACAAACCACAACACAAAGAGAAACGGTGGAACAAAGCTGTAATGTTGACCAGTGCACTGATGAAAAACTAAAATCTGAAGCATCTTATTATTAGTCACTTCTGTATACTTTCATCTAAACAGGGAATTATTTATAGCCACTGAAACTGTTGTAACCTTTTAATAAAATATATTTCTGTAGAGATTTGTTTGTCCTCTAACAATGGCTGGCATTATGGTAAAAATTGAGTTTTAATCTAGCTCTTCATTTTGGTAAGTATGCTTCAGAGTGTAGGCACATATTCATAACCTTTCTGCACAAGCAGCATAAAACTTTAGCTCTGCTCCTTAATGATGCGATGATGATGTGGAAGACTGACACTTTGTCAGATGGTTTTACCGCAACGGTGAGGGTGCAGAGTGTGAGATGGAGCCACAGTCCCTCTCACCTCATTGTCCTTTTGCAGGATGGAGGATGGAGTGCCGATGCCCTCTCTTTGCACCAGCTACAACTGTCATCTCAGGCTCATTCAGAGCTCCGCAGCACTTAGGCCCCATTTGCTTTTAAGGATGTCTGACAGGACAGCAGCCACGTATGATCAAACTTTACTTTCACTGTGCACTTGTGACAGTTCATTGAGAGAGGCTCTAATGTGCTGTCAGCAGTCCTCTTCACTCAGCTGCCTTGATTTACCTTCCCCATCTGTCTCAGTCAAACAGCACTAAGTTGAGAATGATTGGAAGAAAGGTGGCCTGTTAATTCCACACCCTTGAATTTAGTAAGAAACTCCCTTCACATGAACAAACACAATTGTATTTCTTCATTTAATACGTATTCTAATTACATTCTTTGTGAAACAGTGTACTTGACTTCTCGCCTTGGCCTGTTCCTGTTTAAATATGTAGGAAAAGAGGAATCTGTGACCACTTCACATACTTCCTGGAACACTTTAGCAGTAGCTTTGATTATAGATGGGTTTTGCATCGTCAATATTTTATTAGTTCAGCTACTAACAGCAGATAGGATGGTTTGGAATCGTGAACTTAAAGCTGTGGTAATCAATATTTATGCATAAATATTATTGAGGGTGGAGGGGGGGTCACTCGTGGTGATGAACCTACAGGGAATTATCACCCGACTCTACGGCAGCTAAAGTCAAATCTGCGGCACACTTTAGCGTCTTTCGGCGTATTGTTTTGATTTTCTGACCTGTATCTTAACAGTTTTGGTTCACTTTTACAGCCCTCGTCAACATTAACTTTCACAAGCAACTATTTTTAGATAAAAGCTCTAAAAGCCTTCTGTATGCTATCTGCTCAGCACTAAGCACCAGACTGACAAAGTTCCCAGCTGGTGAACACACTGGAGTGTTTACCAGCTTAAGACCCAAATATTTTGCTCAGGAGACAAAGCAAAGTGAATGTTGGACCTCCATTCGCCAAGCGGTTAGGAACACATTCTAATGTTGCTGTGTAATAGCTGAATGTATAAATTAGCAATTGTTTGTTGGCAAGCTTTCTAGATCAGCTTCAAAGATAGATGTTATATAGCGTTGTCTGTGCTGCCCCCGGATGGGCTAAAAACCCACAGATCAATACAATTTTAAGTAAAAATTTATTTCAGTAGTTTGTTGTTCAAGCTGTGAAAGTTAGTCAAAAATGTATAGTGAGTGACCCAAAATGCAATGCAAAATGAGGAAACAGCATTGAGAACTTGTGTGGTTATGGAAGTCTGTTACTTGCAAATTATACTTTGTTTGCCTTAAAGTGCTTTTTTTATTTTTTTGTTGCCATAAAAGAATAAAACAGAAAAAAATGGAAAAACCAAAAAAAGAGCACCAATTCAGAAAACATTTGGCGTCTAAATGGTTTAATTAATAAAGTATAATTTCTTCTATTGTAATTGTATTTAGGGTATACACCCATCATGCTACTGAACCATGCAGGCTGTGGAAACCTTGCTTATAAGTGTCCAGCTGTCTGTACAATAATTAGCCTTAATAATGAGATGGACGAGTACTTACAAGTACCGTGTTTGCTCCTGTGAGTTGGAGCACTGCTAAATTCATTTTTACCATAAGTGTTTTATAGCTGTTATACATGTTAGTTGTTGAGTAGCTATTGAAACATCAAAATAAATGTGTCCAATTTCATCCTACGATATCACCCCATTGCTTTTTATTCAGTTTAAATTACAGGATGTGAACAAAGCAGCTCCACCCCTCTCTGCCATTATTCCAGTGATTACTATGTCCAGAACCATTCAGTGTAAAACAGAGACACTAGCAGTAAGTACAGCTCCTTTTAAATGTTTCTCACGTAATGATTTACTGCACTTGATGAACTGCACCAAAGAGAGGGGAGAGAGGGATCGCTCTGTGTTTGTAGGCTTCAAGACCTCTCTGTCACTTTAGCTCGCTGTAGTGCTCATCAAAAGATGATAATGTTTCTGTTCATTTCATTCTAAGGTCTTCATTCTGGTCTTTTATGATTTAAGCTGCATTTTTTGCAGAAGTGGCTGCTTTTACAAGCTGAAATACAAGACTCATGAAAGCCTAATAAATGTGAAAATGAATGACATTTCTTTCTCTCTGTGTTCCTCTTTCTGCTTTGATCATACATCCCATGACATATCCATCGCCGGCATTTCAGCTCCTCCAGGAGTGGGCATAGCCTAATTGGTGCTACGAGGAATAAATCAAAGCAGGAAGCAGGACTTGTTCCAAACAGAGCTCATAATGTACTAAAAAAAAACCCTCTTGTGTTTCCTGCAACTGTCCACTGAGTTTACGTGTCACCTCGTGTAACATTTTTCCAACGCTGCTGCAGCTGATGTATGGCTGTTAAAGACTGCCTGTGATTCAACATTACACAGCCATCCTGTGGGTACCTGTGCTGCTCTCTTGGTCCTTATTCTAATCTTATTTAACAGTCTCTGCCTGACATGCAATTCAATGCAGGCCCCCAGATTGGAGAGTTTCCAAACAATCCTGAGCTCACCCAAGCTTGGAATTGGTTTTCCGTGGAACATCTCCCTCCTCCCTTTGGGCACTTTACCAATTTGACCAAATTTGTTCCATCACTGGTTCTAAGTACCAGAAGTGTTTTCTGCCCACACTTGGACTCGTTTCTGCAATTTGCACATTCTTTGCAGAACATTAACAGCTTTGTCAGGGGCTGAGCTAACGGCTGTTGTGGCACGGGGGCCCATGTTTCAGAGGCAAAGAATTTTTACAAAACATTAGGAAGAAATCTGTTCCTATCCTATCCTATGTCTTTAATATGCAAGGCAGGCCTGTCTTATTTAGCATCCATAAGCAGCAATAAATTGCACTGCCCTACAATGCAGTTACAAGAAGCTATGAGGATGTTTTAAAACTACATTTAAAATCATATGCCTCCCCTTTAGGAGACATATTTAACTATCAAATGGGTAATCTGTGGCTGATAAAACTGTCAAGAAAGCTGCAGTGTGGACAAAGGCTTTATAGCAATAGTTTATCTTAATCCTAAATTCAGTTCAGGTTTATTTACATATCACCAATTCACAACAACAGTGGCATCAAGGTGCTTCATACTATGATGTGAAGACCCCACAGTCCTGAAGAAAACCCCAACAATCACACCAGCCCCTCTGAGCAAATACTTCACATTGGTGGGAAGGAAAAAAACTCCCCTTTAATAGGATGAAACCTCCAGCAGAATCAGACTCAAATGTTAACATGTGATGATTGTTGTCATCATATTTAAATGCACGGGGTAAGTGTCATCATTGTGCAGGCTTAATTTTTTAACCTTTACGTTACCTAAACTACTCTAAGTGCTGAGCCTATCCCAGTTGCAATGGGATGAGAAACGTGGTACACCATGGACTGATTGCCAGTCTGTTGCAGAGCCGATGTAGAGCCTAAAGCCAATTTAAAATCACCAATTAACCTAACTGTGGGAAAAGTGAATTTGAACCCAGGACTATAAGGTGACAGTGCTAACTGCCTAGACTGCAATTTTTTTCCTAAACTTAACTAAGAAGTTTTTAGAGCATAAGCCCAACGAATGAATAATACCCTGCTGGTTGTATATTGCTGGGATAATAGGCTATAAAAATGAGGAGATAGAAGCTATTGACATTAAGACAAGAAAACTCCTTACCATCCCTAAATGCAGCATCCTGAGACTGTACGGTAAGCAAAAGGAGGGAGAGTGAAACCTGCTGAGTATCAGAAACACTATCAAGAAACAACAAAGATCCAAAAGTACATAAGGAAGATGGTCACAATCGTGTATTTAGCAAATACCTCAAGTAGCAGAAACCCAAGAAAGAAAAGGAGGAAGAAGAGGAACCATCATGGAAGGACTGGCTCTTGCACGGCATGTACCACCAGCAGACAGAAGAAGTGGCTGATACTGAGAAATCCCACCAACGGCTGGAAAAATCAAGGACATAACAACAGGGTGCAAGATGCTAACAGACACAGCATGGAATACCAAAACCAAGTGGTTGGCTTGTGTGCCAAGTATGGCCTTGAAGTCTTTAACTTAAAATGGCATACACACTCAAAGGTGGTTGAGAGTGACCGAGCTAAGACCCTGTGGGACTTTCGGGTTCAAACAGCAAACTGGTAATGGCTAAACAACCAGACAAAGTTGTGGTGGACAAGCAGAGGAAGAAGGCCATAGTAATAGGTGTAGCAATACCAAGTGATAGAAACATAAAGAAGAAAGAACATGACAACCTGGAGAAACACCAAGGGCTAAGAAAGGAGCTAGAGAAGATGTGGACGGTGAAGGCAACAGTGCTAATCAGAGTATTCGGGGCAGTGACCTCCCAAATTGGGCAAGTGGCTCAAGCAGGTTCAAGGAATGACATCCAAAATCTCTGTCCAGAAGAGTGAAGTAGATTAGAATAGAATAAACCTTTATTATCCCACAGATGAGAAGTTTTAGTGTTACAAAGCTCTTATAGCAAGGGAAAATAAAATATAAAAGGAAGACACAAAGTGGTCCTGTATACATAAGCAACCGAAGTTCGTATATACAGGTAACAATATACAGAATATGTATAGAAAAATTGTATGGAGATATATATAAAATGTACAGGGATATGTATAAAATCTACAGAGCTATATATAAAATGTACAGTAAACAAACAAGCTGGTGAGAAAAATAACCAAAAGAATATTAAACTGTGTTATAGAGTCTGACAGCTGCTGGTAAGAATGACCTGCGGTAGCGCTCTTTTCTACACTGTGAGTGTAAAAGTCTACTGCTGAACGAGCTGCTCAGTGTTTGTACAGTTTCATGCAGGGGGTGGGAGGTGTTGTCCATGATGGATGTTGGCTTAGACAACATCCCCTCCTCCCCAACCTGCTTGATGGACTTCAGCGGACACTCCAGGACAGAACTGGCCCTCCTGACCAGTTTGTTGAGTTTCCTCCTGTCCCTCTCTGCCATTAAACCACTCCAGCAGACCACAGCATAAAAGACAGCGGATGCCAACACAGTGTCGTAAAACATCCTTAGGAGTGTCCAGTTCACCCCAAAGGATCTCAGCCACCGTAGCAGGTAGAGACGACTTAGACCCTTTTTATAAAGTGCATTTGTGTTCGTGGACCAGTCCAGTTTTTTTTATTGAGGTGAACACCCAGGTATTTGTACTCCTCCACTGTCCAAACCCTGGATGTTCACTGGTGTAATAGGGGGTGGCTTCTTGCTGAAGTCAATCACCAGCTCCTTCGTCTTGCTGGCATTGATGCAAAGATGGTTCTGTTCACACCAGGTCACAAAGGCATTAATGACCCCCCTGTATTCCAGTTTGTTTCACCTCAGACACCCGACCCACAATGGCGGTGTCGTCTGAGAACTTCTGGAGATGGCAAGTGTCCGTGTTATGAATGAAGTCTTTAGTGTACAAGGTGAAGAAGAAAGGGGGTGAGTACTGTTCCTTATGGGGGCCCCATGCTACAGACTATCACCTCAGCCAGACAGTCCCGCAGCCTCACACACTGGGGTCTACTGGTGAGATAGTCAATAATCCACGAGGACAGCTGATGGTCCACTCCCGCTCCCTGCATCTTCCCCCTTATTACTGAGGTTTTGATTGTGTTGAAGGCACTGGAGAAATCAAAAAACATGACTCTCACAGTGCACCTGGTGCTCTCCAGATGAGAAAAGGCCCGATGCAGCAGGTAGATGACAGCATCATCCACCCCGATGTTCGGCTGGTAGGCAAACTGCAGCGGGTCTCTTCTGACTAGTGGGCGAAGGTGGTGTAGTATGATCCTCTCCATCTTTCTCAGGTGTAAAGTCAGGGCAACTGGTCTGAAGTGGTTTGGCTCCTTGGGGTGCACTCTCTTTGGGACCGGCACCACCCAGGAGGTCTTCCACAGAATGGGGACCCTCTCCAGAGTAAGACTGAGGTTAAAGATGTATGTGATAACCCAACAGAGTTGATCTGCACAGTCCCTTAAACATCTGGAAATGATTCCTGACCCGTGGCCTTCCTAGGAACAGCAAAGTTATTGCACAGGACCCACAAGCTCCCAGGCCTGTGGCAAGGGACCGAGCTTGAAGGAAATACCTGCCCACAGGGGCGAGTGGGGAATTTTAATTGTATATTTATATATTTTGTATCTATTTATTTTCCATTGTCTGGTTATGACACACGTTTACAGTACACTATAACCATGTTCTTTAGTGTGTCCTTTGTCTAAGTTGTTTTAATTTAATCAAATCCAGTCAATCAAATGTCTGCTTATATATGGGGTTTCTATTACTATGCTAATATTATTAGAGTTATTAATCTGCTGAACTTTGTTTTTGTATGCAAATGTGACCCTTGAGTCACAGATGGAGGCTAAAACCTGGGTGTCACTTTTTGACAGTAAGGCCATCCTCATGCTGCTCTGACCCACCTGTTAAATGACTGAGTCAAAAAAAGAGAGTTCGCTCCACAGGAACATTATCTGAACTGGTGTATTTTTACTCTAAGTTGAGATAAATGTGCTATGCCACAGAGGCATCTGTCCAGTTGGCGCATACTGGGAATACAATGGACCACTAAAAGTTGATATACTGTAATGGGCTCAGATAATTAGAGTTATAAAATTCTCCATAAATGCCCCATTGAGATCAAGAGTATTAGATTATGCCCACAGAAATGCACGCCCACTGCTTTTTTTAATTTAAGGGATGAGTGTTAGCAGAAATATCATTTAGCCATGTGATCACATTGGAGGTGTACATACAGATAAAGACCGGGATGCTTCATAAAGCACTACTTTAGAGTTGGGTGATAAGTGCTTGAATTATAAGTCAGCTAATTTGACCGAGTGATTCTAAACTTTCCGGCAATTCAGAGGCATGAGCTGCTTCAGGCTCCAAAAGTAATTAACAAAAACTTAAAATAATTTGAGCTAATTCTTTTCTAGCTATCTGGTAGAAAATGATGCATTACTGTATATTTTGATTATGAGTGGAAAGAACGCCTTTATCTGCTAACTGAATACCTAATGCTGAGCCCGCTTCTTTAAAGGCGCTGCTCCGGGGGATATTTGCAGTGTGCGTTTTTCCTCCCTCATTTCATTTGCGATTGTCCTCTTTACATACACAATTCAAATCAAAACACTTTGTCATTACATGTCAGTCTTCACCTGCAGCTAACAGCATCTTCACTTTCTCTTCATGGATATACTCATTATGATAAAGACTAAATAAACTTGGAGATGCTTTTATACAACACATCTTTACCTCTGGTTTTAATTGAAAGAAAAACTAAAAGTGAAAAAGGTCCTGAAGATGTTATGAGATGCATAACAACCTAAATGTCACATTTTGTTCACGGGATAACTGTTTTGTTTTAATTTCCCCAAAAATGATTTATCTTTGCCCAGAATGTGTTTGTGTTTGATTTAAGCTCAGCTGAATAATGTACACAGCAGCATATGAGTTTGGTATAAATTTATTTGTGTAATTCTGCAGGACTTGTGTGATTCTGGCCTGCTGCACTATAGCAGCCCCACCTCCTCTGCACTGCTGGTTCCCTGTAAATGCACAGGGAGGAGAGACTGAGAGATTGAGAGCTGGCCCTATTTAATGTCCTCTGATGGGCTCAGCCTGTTCTTTATCTCTCTCTGCATCATACAGCTGTGAGTGGCTGTAATAGCATAATAGACTCATCTGTATTTGTTTTTAGACCATTGACTTGAAACCTTGTTGATACATGTATTTCAACAAATGCAGGTAAAGGATGTGTGCTACTGCCACACAAGAAATGGTATTCTTCCAAAAAAATCAATCAATCATCAATCCATCAAAATTGGTAGATCAAAAACAGCTTTATTCATCTTATTGTGTGCGTTTTAGTGAATTTAGTACCAATGGTCTAATTTACAGTTTTTCATAAATCTGGTAACTGCAGTTATGATGTTGCAGAGCCAATGAGCAACTGATGCTAACTGTATGGATGAAACAAGTGGTTAGACTGCATGAAATGGACATCCTGTGCAAGTTAATATTTACTGTAATTTACAATTTCATATTATCAGTTCCTATAGTACAGTACTGTAATATGCACTTGTGATTTTACAGCATTTATTTTGTAAATGCAGTAAGTTGCAGGAGGATTTTTTTTTTTAAATGCTGAATTTTACTTTTTTTAACACTAGCATCCTAAAATATTCCTCTGTGCTTTTCTAGGTAATGCAGTGTCGTATCCAGCTGGACGGGGCTATGTAAACGCAATGCATATGCATGTAACTGCTGTGCCACCCAGCCCAATATCCCAGAAGCTTTTTAGTGAGGATGTCATCTTCACTTCCTTGGGATATAGATGCCCAAGTCAACACAGCAAACCCTACTTAAAATCTGAGCATATTCAGGCCAGTGGAAGATAACAGGGCTGCACATGAGACCTGTGTTAATGTCTTCTGAAGGGCACTGGGATAAACAGGCACTTGTCTACGCGGTAGAAGGAGGAGGTGTCAGGTGGAGGAAAAGTAGGGGCTGGGGATGGGAGATAGCCAGATTCTTCTAGGCAACTACAATGCAGCTGAATCCTCCTCCCCACTTCACCTTCGTCTTTCTCCACCCAACTTAAGGGCCCCAGTCACTCTTATATTGTTTTGTATGAAGGCCAGTGTCCTTATTTATGATTTTTTTCTTTTCTTTTTCTTTTTTTTTTTTAGTTCAATGTGTGCGCTTTT
>VUQR01035652.1:99487-112885 GCA_015108515.1 Hemichromis elongatus
CTTAGAGACTCCAGTGGTGGTGAAGTTGCCATGACTTTCATTAAAGCCGAGGCTGAATGAAATATGGATGTGGAGGGAGTGAATTAGAGTGATGGAATGGGCCAAATATTGCCTTCGTGGTGTCTGTGCAATATTGTCTTGAGGGGATAGATACTCAGGCCTGAGGAAGGTAAAACCCCTCTCTAAGTTCAGTGAATTCATCAGCAGGCCAGAGAAGTTTGCCTCCATGCAATGTTGATGACTGTTGTGCTTCAAAAGTGTCTCGTTGCAAGAGAATAAAAACAGAAACAGTGAAAATATCCCTACCCTTTTACCTGTAATGTGGGTCAGACCTTAACAGGCAAACTCGCTTCAATGTTACGTTAACAATGTATTATGTGTCTGACGTTTCAGTAGCATTTAGATTAAAAAAAATTATTCATTTAAATATATAAGTCTGAACAAAAAAGACAGAGTAATTCTTAAATTTGACACATTTTCCCTCATTATTAGATTAAAAACTTTAATCTTGGGTAATTAAATAAATTACCCAAAATAAATATTGCCAACAGAGAAATAAAACTTTTTCCCCTATTAAAACTAGAGTGGAGCATACTGAATATAATATTAAACATTAAATTCAAGTATAAGCTGCATATGTCAGTATCCAGATCAAACACAGTCCATCCAACCTGAAAAAAGAGCATGTTTTTGCAAATGCCAAACAGATGGAAGCACAAAAGCACTATTTCAGCACACACTGAATAATTGGCTGTTGACACCAAGTTGTTACACCACACAAGTTGGATCCACTTGGTCCTACCTTGTTGTTATGCAGCATAAACGAAATGCAGCAGAAACAACAATATGAATTCAGTTCGTACAGCTTAAAATAATCCCGAATAGGCCTTCGTGTGGAAAAGTTTGCAACGTGTTATGAGTTCACCTCATGAGTTTATTCAACAGCACCAGCACATGGTTGATTCTCTGAGTCTTTTTTTTAAACCCTAGAATTGAAAATAAATAGGCTCTCCCTCAGATTTATTATGATTAAACCATAATTTGGGTCACACACAAACTGATAAATGCTAAAGGGTTCAACATTCTGCTGTAGTGTATACATGAGAAAGAAAACTTTTGCAGTACCAAAAAGTGTATTCTCATCGCGGTGGTGATGTGGGAAGGGCGTGCTGAAGTGGGAAAAGAAAGCTTAATTGAACAAACTAATGAGTAGTTCTTATTTCCACTGGGGATGTGCCAGTGAGATTGTTTGACAGTTTATCTGTGATAAATAAATTCTTTAGGAGCTAATTAGCTTATAGGGCCTCAGGGGAGGGGGGTGTTGAGTGTCCGTGCGTGTGCGTGAGTGTGTTTCTTTATATTTCCATATCTTCAAGTCGACACTAGTCCTTTTCTTTTCATGCCACCCCCTCACTCATACACACATGCACACACTCCAAACCATTCCCAAACTTAAAAGCATCACTCATAGAGCTACTAAAGAAGCTAAAATTAAATTGACTAATTAAAAAGAAAACAGATAATCTTTTCTTTAAGTGAACTCAATTTTTAAGATACTGCTCAGTCATACTTCTTTCATGATATTACAATAGAACGGCAAGAAAGTGCAGCTTTTTGCTCCAGTCGGAAAGTAAATTTTGATCATTTGGTAAAATGATTGTCGAGGGTTACACAATATAATAGAGACCACTCTCATGTTTGAACTATAAATATGGTAAGTGGTCTGGTTTAGAGCTTTTCTACTCTAAATGAGAACACAAAGCAATCAGAATAGAGCTTTTGTCCTAACCGATTAGCTTAGGTTATCACAAACAAAAAATAGCATAGTTTATAGGAGTTTCTGATATTCATGCATGTAATGCTAAAGAGTTCTCTACTGTATTTGAAGCAATACAACCACTTGCAATGTGCAGCTTTAGCTGGGACGTATTTGTAAACAAGTTGGCATGTTCTGCTAGTACTCTGCTACTAACCAAAGCACGCTGTTGCCAACCGGTTGGGGAATACATATTTTTCCCTAACAACCGGTGGTTGCCAGGCAATCACAGAGCTGTCTGTAGACTTGTGCGATTCAGGCTTTACTAATTGATTTCCTAGCGATGGCCATCAACCATTTACCACATACAGCAACCACTTGCTAACCGATCAGAGAATACACATTTTTCCCACACTATGAGTGGCGGAGGTGTTATTCGCTTAACTCTATATTTTCACAATGATTACCACAGAGCTAAAATGGCAGAACCACCATTAAGGTCACATGTAGGGTTGCCAACTTTTTAACTATCAAATAAGGGTCACTCTGGCCAGAAGCACAATGCACAGACAGCAGTGTAAATATGCACTGTGTATTCACAATCTTAGAATAAAATGCAGTAAAATGCTAGTATCCAATTGAATCAATATATTAGCTAAATCAATAAAGAAAAATACAGTAAACAATAACAGAAATTTCATGGGCATTTCCTGTGAACAAGGCAAAAATATTCAAATAAAATACAGTAAACAGTGGCTTCAATTACCCAGCTTACTCTTTCCAAGAAGAGTTTTTGCTGCTCCTAACTGATTCAAGCAGCCCTTTGTCATTTTAGCACAGCCAAATTGAAGTCTTTACATGAAAGGTCAGAGTTGATTGAGATCTGAAGTTCATTTTTGATCAGTTCTGTGCTGCATCTCACCTCCGTGGCCAATCGAACACTCCTGCTGCCACAAATTGCAGAAGTCGTTAGTTGAATCATTGCTAACGGGTTTAACCCAGGTATGTTTTTCTTCCCGTTATTTATTGTAGTTGCACAGCGTTTTCTTTTTAGCAGGTTTATCCATACCTGTTTGTCTTCTGATTATGTGACGCAGACCACAGCACCTTTTTTTTTTACGAATCACGTATTTCTCCTCACATTTGGTGTGCCTGACGAGCCATCACTGATGGCTGTGACTGGGCGCAATTGCAGTCAAATCAGATTTCGTATTTGTAAGACTGCCATCTATTGGTCAGAAAGTAGCATTGCAATCTAACGGTCAATATACGGGACATGTAAGGTGAATAAGGGACGAACCAATTTTGCTCATTATACAGGATGTCCCGAACAAAACGGGACAGTTGGCGGCCCTAGTCACATGTTTAGTGCTCATGTGTCTGCAAACCTCTGTAGCTGCTTTTGTTCTGTCGAAGGAAAATCTGCCTAACAAAGCTCTTCACTAATAGAACTAATCACTGTCACTAATAACACACTATATTCCCTTTTGAAGTGGAATAAGGACATTCTGATCATAAAGAGGGGTTATGTGGCTCAAGTCTCTGTACCATCAGACACTAAACTAGCTGACTGCTGATTGTAACCTTAAATGAAAGTATTTCTTTTCTTTTTCTTTTTCTCTTTTTATTAGTTCACAGCGCTCTGATCGGGACTGCACTTCAGTGGATCATACACATCAGTCACCTTTGCTGAGAATTTCACCTATCACACAAGGACTTCTATTCTATATCTGTGTTTGGTTGTTGGAAGATGTATGCTACAGTCCGTCCTGATAAGGGCATATCTGCAGTGGGACCACATTGAGGAGTCAGAGGTTGGCCCTATCTCAGTCTCTGGGCAGGGAGTGCATCTGGGCGTCAGGGTCTGGGTTCCCCATGAAATGCAGAGTCTCTGAGGCAAGAATCAGCCAACACTTACTAGCTGCCTATCGCCTCGTTGAATTCCTTTAGAGTCGCCTTTTTTCCCACTACAGTACATATTACCTTTATGATGGTATTTGCGGTTGGTGAGTTGGTTTTAAATGTACATAAAATGTACCATGCAATAGTTACCTTGAAAAGGAATGGCAGTAATTTGAGTGCACCACAAGTCATGCCTTGAGAAAATTACTATTACTTCTTACTAAAGACTTGTTTTCTAAACTTTCCTCCCACACAAGTTGGATTGTTAAATGTTGTAGTGTTTTCTTCACTTTATTCATTAGCGCCCTACACAGAATTCATTGAAATATGAAAGGTTAAGTAAGTATTGCATATGCTGACACGCTTTGTAATAGCAAAAGGACCAAAAGTCAGAGCGGATTTTTTTAAGTGAAAGCTGGAAGCGGCGATAGCCTTTACATACAGTACATAACCGTGCACAATGATGAATCCTCTAGAAATGTTTTGAACAGCTTCTGAATAGTGAGGTATAAACTGTCTGAGAAAGTTTGTTGAAGACTTCAGCGAAGATAAACGAAATGAAAACTTTTCAGGTATACTGCAAGACATTCTTGGTATTGTCAAGGAATCTTCCTTTGTTAATCCATTAAGCGAAAGATTCCCTATGTGTGCCATGGTCAAACATTCAAGAGGGGTACTATGAATTTCTATGCAATCAGAGTGAGTTGAAGTGAGAATTTGAAGAATAGAAAGTGGAATACAATATGTGCCGGTAGAATAGAAAGAACATGATAATTATGCTAAATTATAAAGTGTTGCTGACATCTGGCACCCCAGAATTTCTTTCAACAAATGAAGAGAAATAAACACAGAACAGTCGTCTGTACTGAAGGAATGTAATCCTCTTGCCTCCCTGTGCTCTTTTCTTTTCTACTGACAATGATAATTACAGTTTTTGTTGGACGGCTTTCAAGGATTTATCTCCTTTTTGTATTAATGGCTTTCTGAAGCTTTTAAATCCCAAAAGTTTAATTTGTTGGTTCTGTGTAGCCATTGTGAGTTTTCAATTTTCCATACTTTTGTTTGAAATACCTTTAAGTTGTGATGTGACATTCTTCTTAATGTTCTGTCATAAAAATATTTCCACAGTTCAGCTGCTCCACTAAATATATAGACACTGTGCTCAATTTTTCATCCAAAATGTGAAGCACATTTTCGGTTTGTCCCGGGGTCACTCTGTTTGTGCAGCTAAATGGGTTCGATTCAATACCTGCTCACACTCAACAAGTCCAAAATACATAGTTTGTAATTGCCTTCCAGCAAAACACATAAAAGTGCTTTCTGAATGGTCACCCCTATCAGCAGGAGGCCATCGTTTGTCAATGCCTTCCAAAACCATTTTCTGATCTGACACCATTAATGTTAAGGTTTGACTTAGCAAGATTTAGGTATTAACGCTGAAGAAAAGGAAAGCAAAGAGCGTTCTCTTATGTCGAAATCTGTGCCCACTCAAGCATATCCTACAGTTTGTGGACTCCAAATTCTGCCTGCAATATCATCCTCTCTTTGCTCCTATGGGCACAATAATATTCCTTCTGGCAGAAGGATTTTGTCACTTTGCATGAAAAAATACCCCAACATGCAAGCTGGGCTGCCTGCTCTGCAGTAAAACATATTCTAAAATTCACGTTTGTAGTCACTTCTAGCGAGCCATCTCGGTTTAAATCAAAGAAAACTCCCTACCACCAAACACTCGTTAGGGCCGCCTTTTCAAAACGTCCTCCGTGTTGCAGTTTTCGGGACAATAAGTGACATACCGCAGAGCGTATCCCCCTCATTCAAAGCCGAGCACTTATAATCAAGGCAGGTTTTAATCTGACTGAGCCACCTGTGAGGCTTGTCAGAACTTGAGCCCACGGGGGCAGAGCTGGGCTTCATTACTGTGTTGCTGGTTCTGGCCCAGTCCTCCCCTTGCTTTACCTCTCTGCTTTTCTATTCTACAGCACCTTGCAGGCATGCTACAGAAATGAGAGTCGGCTGCTTGGTCCTCCACATCACTCCATGGCCGCAATTTGTCATTTTTCACACGAGATGAAGCCTTTTATGAAACGAAATGAGTTTCCCTAAAATGAAGCACCACAAAAGCTCCGTGATTAATTTGCTTGTTAGGCTATTGCAGCTGTCACCTGTGGAAGACATCTGGACAGCAGATTGACTAATGCCAGCAGTAGGGCTGAAACATGGCTCGCTCGCTCTCTCTTTCTCGCTCTCTTTTTCTTTCTCTCTCATAACCTACCCTACAGTCAGCCTTTCAGTGGGCTTTTAAAGGCACTTCTCACTGTTTGATATAGCCCCTTTCTGAGGGGCAATTAATAAGCATTACTTGTGATTGACATGGTAATTAGTTGCATTAATGTGGTCATAAGAGGCTTTGTACAGTGTGAGGGGGTGCAGTGAACTGATGTTAGGACACGAGGAATGAGCACTGCGACCTCACTTAAAAAGTAATTGTCCCTTTGATTACCACCACTTTTTTGACAGTAATTTTGTCAAAAATTGTCATTGCCAGAGTAAAAAAAAAGTCAGATTATCCACTTCCTAATTGTGCAATTCGTTTAAGTAATGCAGTCTATATCAAAACTGGTTTCAGCTGTGATTTGTTGCCATAGTTATAGCACTGCTAAGTCACACTGTGTTGTGCACGTCTACTGCAGTAGGTTTGGTGTTCAGGGTACGTGTTTGCTATAATGGGGTAACGAGGAGTAAACAGTTTTATAAACAGTCTTTTGTTTTCAGGGTTTCAAATATTTGACCAAACCTTGAGCTTTTCCTAGCTAAGTAGTTTGTGTTCCGGTGGTCCCAGTGGAAACTCAAACTCCAGCCTCCCAGTCGTTTGTGCCATCTCCAACCATATACCGCCTAATGTGCACTTTTTATTTGTTATTATGAATCCCAGGGATACTATGCTGTGTTGCGATTGTTTCAATCCATGAAATTATTTGATAACTTTTTCCATGCAAAAATCAAAAAAATATAATTTTACAGCACAAGTCTGTGCTCTGAGGATATTTGTTTCATAAACTTTAAGTTACGATAAGCTAGGATTCCACGTTATCTACATTTTCCTGAAAGCTCTTTGTGATGAGACTTGTACTCTTTGAGCAGTGACGTTTTTTTGTTTTGTAGGCTGTTTCTCTGCTCCTGGCTGATGGTCAGGTAAATGTCACATACAGATAGCAACATAATCACAGCTGGGCGGCTGATCCAGTCTTTTACCATTCCAGTGGAAAATCTCACATATAGTTTGTTGTTTCAGGGATGCTTGCATGGGTCATATCTATAATAGGACAGAAGCAAATTGTTGATTACTTACTGTTCAAAAACATCAAGAATGAACAATAAACGATGGACGATAAAAGAAACAGAAAATAGAATAAGTTTACAGTAAATCTCTGGACAGATAGGAGGAGCTGCAGATTTGATTATAATTATAACTGTATAAAATATTTGTCATGAGATTGCAGCTAAAGATTGTCCCGCAGGTCAAATTATCTTTAAATTTGCTACTACACATCCCATATAATGACAACAAGCATGACTAACATAAAATACAATTTTAGGTTTCTGAAAGTTTCTCCCTACACACTGCGTTTGTGTACATTTAGTGTGCGGATAAAAGTCGTGATAAATATAGACATCATAAATGATTTTTCTTTTGTAAAGAACCCTTACCCCTACTCTAAATGTCACATTTTCTTTCTTCTATGTGAGCTGTTAGAGATCCTAGAACCCACTGCTGAACAAAAAATGATGCAATAGCAAGCGCAGGCTTATTTTTTAATTATTGAGGAATTAGAGGGTAGCATTGGTTTATTTTTGTATCCTGCATAATAAGGAAGCATTTATTAGAAACAAGGCTTTGTTGGCATAACTGCTTTTCAGTAAATTCAAAAACACAATACTCTGAGATTCACAGACCCAGGATTTGATTAGGCTGTTTTGAATGGCATTGGGTGCACATTATGTTATTACTGTGACCAGTTCCTTTCTTCATATAACTGTAAAATTCCAAAGGGAGGGAGGAAGAAGGAGCATAAAGAGGGCCTTGCTACTCTAACAATAAACACTGTAATAGCAACAGTACTAAAGGACCTAAGAGAAGGCTGAACACACACAGAGATTCACTCAGTTAATATCACAAGCACGCTGTGCATGTGTGTCCTTCGGGCAGTTAGGTAAGATATTTAAAGTACCGTGGATGTGCCTGACTAAAAATATACTACTATTCAGGTTCAGGCCACGGTTGCGGCAATCAGATTGTTCAGCGCTTCGCCAACAGAGGTCTGCTGTACAGTGCAAATAAAAACACCTCGACTGATACGTAGAACAAACATATGTGCTACATTTCCATGTTTTTGTTTGTTTAAAGCACTGCTGCTTTATGGCACCTCACGAGAGAGCTAATGACAGCTGCTGTTATTTTTAAGGCAAACTCCAAATGTTTGCAAGGCAATGAGAGTGTCGAAGTTTGTTTTTTTTTTCTTCTTTTGATTCTTTTACAGTTTCTGTTCACTTTCTACCTCTGCCTTACATTTATTTGTTTAATTCATTGCTGTTTGTCCAATCAGTAAGCCAGTTTTTAGACGTGTGTAGTGTTTACTGGGAAAATGATCAGTTTTTTGTATTTTAAACAGTCAGCATTTGTGCTAAAAAGAACACTTCTGCTGATAGACGTTATTCTTCCAAGCTACAAAGCACAAAGGAAACAAAGCTAATGACTAACTTACAAGAGCAAAGAATGTTTTGCCCTATTAGAACAGAACCAGTCACCCCAACCAGTCGCAGCAGATGGCCGCCCCTCTCTGAGCCTGGTTCTGTCGGAGGTTTCTTCCTGTTAAAAGGGAGTTTTTCCTTCCCACTGTCGCCAAAGTGCTTGTTCATAGGGGGGTCATATGATTGTTGGGTTTTCTCTGTATGTACTATTGTACAATATAAAGCGCTTTGAGGCGACTGTTGTTGTGATCTGGCGCTTTATAAATAAAATTGAATTGAATTGAATTGAATTGAATTGAATTGAATTGAATGTATTCAGGGCAGATGTGGACTTGCTTGTTTGTTTTGGTTAACTGTTCTGCTGTATAACCCGAGTGTGCTTGAGCTTCAGGGCTGATTGAGAGCAGAATTCACCGTCCAATTATGTTCTGCAATTTCTTAAGCAGCAAAGCAACCCAGACTATCACACTACCACCATCATGTTGAAGTGTTGGTATGATGTCTTTCTTATGAAGTGCTATTTTATACCAGATGTAACGGGAATAAAACCTTCCAAAAAAATTCTGCTTTTGTCTTATCAGTCCACAGAATATTTTCCAAAAATGTTTTTTTGGCAAAAGCGAGACACAACTTTGTGTTCCTTTTGGTGAGCAGTGGTTTTCTCCTTGTAACTCTATTAAAGCCATTTTTGCCCAGTATCTTTTATATTGTTATTTTCATGAACTCTGACCTTAAGTGAAGGAACTGAAGCCTGCAGTTCTTGAGATGTTGTTCTGGGTTCTTTTGTGACCTCCTGGATGAGTTGTCAATGTGCTCTTGGGGTAATTTTAGTAGGCTGATCGCTCCTGGGAACGTTCACCACTGTTCCAAATTTTCTCCATTTGTGGATAATGGCTTTCAACCTGATTGGGGCTGGAGTCCCAAAGCTTTAGAAATTGCATTGTAACAGACTGCTCTGATAGATGCAGCTAACTTTGTTTCTCATCTGTTTTTGTGTTACTTTAGATCGTGGCATAATTTTTTAAATCTTTTAGCCTACTTCACTTTGTGAAACAGGTAAGGGACAAATGCTTTTTCACAACACTGTAGATCAATTCTTCATTCCAGTGATTGAAGTTGGTGTGGCACCTCTTTTGAGATCAGCCTTTTTTTCTTTATTTTTTTTGCTTTTACTAAAATGCGATGTGTTTGTTCATGCCATTTTAAATTTAAACTAGTGTTGTTTTCTTCTTGCACTTGCTAAAGTTGGCTTGCCAAGGCAAAGCTGCTGTATTTCATTTAAGTTTGCTCCTACAGCAGCACAACAGGTACAAGATGGAAAAATGCTCTCGAGTCATAAAATCAGTCTACATCTTACCATGGCAGTCCTCACAAACATCAGACCACAAGGGGACAGAAGGTCAGTGTTCAGTGTAAATGCACTTAACTCCTTGGCTAAACTTCTGCTGCATCCCTGTAGCTATAGCCTTAAAGTCATTTTAGACACAACTGACAGACTAATCTTGCCCCTCCCAGGCACTCAGCGAAATGACGCCTCCCTCTTAGACTTCAGATCCTGGCCCGTGCTGCCTCTCTGTGCTAATATCTCTGCTCTCATAATGGCACAACCAGAAATACAAACACGGCGTGGCATATTGCCATGACGCCTGTGTTTTTAAGATCAAATGACCAGCCACATAAAAGCATATCCAGCCAAAACGCACGTGCAAGCGCACACACAGCCACGATGACATACGCACACTCACACTACACTACAATGGCTGTCGCAGGGCTATTTCAATAATCCCCAGCATGTATGTTTAATGGTGAGGGCCCAACAGGAAATGATCGGCAAATGAAACGAAGCAGCGGGTTATTACGTACCACTCTGGTGTCAGCGCAGGCCTCCTCACCATTAATTTTATTGTAACTCATTTCTGTGGCCAGAGTGGAGCAAGATTTAATGTTTCCATTCCCCACTCCTGTTCTGCATGACAAATTGTTTTAATAAACATATACTGGGTCATAATAAAGTAATAATAATCCTACCAGTCACCTTATATCACTTCAGTTAAATTTTCCCACAAGCCAACACTGGTTACAGTGACAATTACATGGTAGCCAATCCTCAGCAAAGCAAACACAATGGGCAGATTTAATATAGTTTGTAAATATGATTAGTGTGCTGTCGCGTTATTGGAGTCTAGTATTTACATTTCTCTTCGGGCCTTTTTACTGTACAGGATCAGTATTAAATAAAGCTTTTGCTCTTTTTCCTTTCTGCTCTCGTTCTTCTACCAGAATGCCTCCCCTCGCTCCCCTTCACAACTTAATGAAAAACGTTGTTGACCGTTAATATTCCACGGATCAATCACCATTTTTAATTTTGCGGATAAATGTGGTATTGTGAAACCCTCAAAGAGCTCTCCCATGTGTGTGTGTGTGTATGTTCAAGCCTGTGTACTGTTTTTGTGTGTCTCCAGGTTGGTTTCTTAGTGAAAGGGAGAGAATGTGTTCGCATAATGGCTCGTGGTTATTTGCAGGGGCAATTTTATGCTACATTTCAATTATTGCCTAAATTTGTTTTTAGCTCCTGAAGTCATTGCGTCTACCTGCAATTTATTCAAGACACAAATATTTACTCTGCAGAAACAAAATCAGCATTTTGTCTGTGTATGTGTGTGTGTTGTTTTGTTTTTTTTAAATACAGGGGGGTTGCACTAACCTTTTCAACCTGTACAAATAAGAGAAATGAATTCAGGCCATTATGTGCTGCTGACAGACAATTTTGATTGAATTGCCTTTTGGTACTCTAAACCTTTGTGATACATTAATTTAATCAGTAACTGCTTTTGCATATTAATGTACACTTTGTGGCGAAGGTTAGGCCACCCAGCCTCTGTGCTCCTTTTAAGGGAACTCTTAATGCTACAATATACAGTGATATTTATATGTTCGCTTGTAAATCGGTTAATCAGCAAATTCCTTCTGCAACTATCCAAAATATCATGGCAAGGCTTCCCAAAGGAATGGCATTTTAGCAGGAAATTATTGCCCATTGACCATTAATCAGCACTCGCTTAAGTGCTCTCAACAACAAGGACAAACTGTTGTCCTCACATGAAACATACAGTAACCAATACACTTGCTGCTTCTGTAGCTCAAGAGAAAAAAATAACCAGAATTAAATGTAAAAATTAGTCTAGATTCACACAAAGAGCACAAGAAATTGTTTTGGCTTCCAGAGCTTAAGACCCGGCTATGTTTAGAGACAAAAACAACAAAGTGTATTTCGGAAAGTTAGGGGCTGTTTCTTAACTTTGTTTAAAGTGGTCACGCTTAATAAAAAGACAACTTTGGCTTCCTGCTGTGGTAACATGTTGTCAGCCCACCCATTCACCATGACCTACATAAGTTTCAGCCCCTTATAATAATGGCAGTGTTATTTCCTCAAATAAAACCAGGAGTCAGTTGAGACCAATGGGAATGGTGGACATGAGCAAATAAGGTTAGGGAGAAAACATCCCTCCCTTGCACTGCTATACACTTTGTTTTCACATTTTCTTATATATAAAGGTTTAAAATGACACTCTGGAAGTATTTTTTCCTGATTCTTTTATATTTGCTACTTTTTAATGCTCTATCTGTTACATTATGCATACATAATGTATGACATTATTCTGGCAGAATATCTGACGACTCATAGTAGATTGGTAGCGCTCATGTAAATTGGATGGCTTTGTGTGTAGGCCACAAATTTTTATAGAGTTGAGGTTGGGGCTTTGGGAAGGTCTTTAAGAAGCTAAATGTTAGCCTCCTTTATCCATTTCAAAATTAGGGAATATTGATATTTTGAAACACCCAGTTTTCCAAATTTCAACTCTCTAGCTGTTAAAGTTCAAAAATTTGGAAATAGTCCTCCTTTGTCATTATTGCATCCACTTTGTGCAATATACCAGTATCACTGCAACAATACAGCCTGACAGCAACACCACCATGTGTGCATACTTTTTATTTTGTGCAAATCAGAGAAAATACCGAAAAGAAAAAAAAAAGTCAAATGTGGGCACCTAATTCTTGTTTTTAACAAACAATGTATGCTCTACAATCATTCCACCATGGAGAAAAATGGTATGTCTATAGGTGCGGGTGCAAGAAGTTTTTTCTGTTTCTCCAAGCACAGTCTCAAGAGTGTAGTAGAGATACCAGGGGATGGGCTATTACATGAAGAAAGCAGGACAGGACTGAACTGTAGAAAGGCACAAACTGAGCCCGAGGACTAATGTCTTTGTGCAAAGAGGAATAGAACAAAAACTGCCAGTCCTTTATTGGGACTTGTGCTCACAGTCCAGCACCATGCAAATCATGTGAAATTCCCCAGAGAATACTGAAACTGGCTGATCCTCCACGGGCACCCCGTTCTTTTCACAAATGAGAACAGGTTCACATAATTTCAGGGAAGATGACTGCCAACTGCCGGCCCAGTGTTCGTCTTCCCTTTATCATCTGTTGCTAGGTGTAAATCTTAAAGAGGTATCTGTTGAATAAAAAAAAAAGTAAATTAGTAGTTATATATATATATATATATATATATATACACACACACACACACACACACACATATATATATATCGAAGATTCCATAGGTCCCTCATCCTATTCAAGTCCCCCGGTGGGACTTCCAGATACAGACGGACAAAATGGTGGTGGCCAACCAACCGGATATAGTGGTGGTAGACAAACAGAAGAAGACGGCCGTAGTGATTGACATAGCAGTCCCGAACGACAGCAACATCAGGAAGAAGGAGCACGAGAAACTCGAGAAATACCAAGGGCTCAGAGAAGAGCTCGAAAAGATGTGGAGGGTAAAGGTAACGGTGGTCCCAGTGGTAATCGGAGCACTAGGTGCAGTGACTCCTAAGCTAGGCGAGTGGCTCCAGCAGATCCCTGGAACAACATCGGAGATCTCTGTCCAGAAGAGCGCAGTCCTAGGAACAGCTAAGATACTG
>VUQR01035653.1:8177-28062 GCA_015108515.1 Hemichromis elongatus
CCCTCCCCGTGCCCCCCCCCCCCCCCCACACACACACATACACACACACACACAGACACTTCTCCTCCTCGTCCCTTCTGTCTCATTTTTGCTGTCTCTCTGTTTTTTCCACCCACTCCTTCACCCCCACCCCTCTTTCACTTGCATTTCCTCCAGCTCTCTCAGCTCTGCTGCGCCTATTTTGAAATGCAACAGCTCAGCAGCTCCATTAACAAAAGTCGCCTTCACACATGGAACATGTCACATTACCGAACCGACTTTCCTGTTGAATATGAGAGTCGAACTTTGTTGTGAAGCCCAGCGTCTGTGTTCCTTGTTGCTGTCCTTGGTTGTCAGTGCCCAGTTGCATAAAACGATGTTATTTTTCCATATTTCGCTTCGGGGTGTATTTTAATAGGTTTACAAAATTGCCACTTCTCCAACTCTTAGACTAAGTACCAAGTGGTTTCCAACAGCTAGTCTAAAAGCAAAGTAAATATCCAAGGGTCAAAGAGATTTTTCTTTTTTTTTTTAGAGTGAGCTCTTTTTAGAAAGACTGACCTGAACAAAAGAAACAGCTTTTATTTTCCTGATTTTAGAATGACTATATGTATATAGGACAGCATGGTGGCAAGGTGATTAGCAGTGTTGCCTCTTAACGAGATGAAGGTCCTGGGTTCAGATCCACCATAAGGCTAGGTGTGGAGTTGTTCTCCCTGTGTCTGCTTGGGTTCTCTCCGGGTACCCCGGCTTCCTCCAAAGAGGTGAGGTGAATTGGCGTTCCTAAATTGCCCATAGGTGTGAAGGGTTATGCGTCTGTCTTGGTGCATTCCTGAAGAAGTTGGAAATTCCAAGTTCCCAGTCGGAAATTTTATGTGCAACTCAACTTGGAAAGTCGAGTGGGAAATCTGAGTAGACCAACATCCCCCAAGTTAGCGATCCAAGATGTTGACACTGAATGTAAACTGTAATCTTTGGATCCGCACTGACACTGCTGTGTATTTTCGACTCACTTGATAAGACACTGAACACTGACCAGGCTCGATCCATGAATGTGTTTTGAGAGCACAAAACAGACGTGTTATGCTGTATTGTTAGTGATAACTGCATGGCCCTACCTTGCCAAGAACCAAAACAAATCTTGGAAAGTGCCAACTTTGGAATCACGTCACTCCTGAGTCCCAACGTCCAAGTTCCGACGTATCTAGAAGGCATCACCTGTGTTAGCCCTGCTACAGACTGGCAACCTATCCAAGGTGTACCCTTCATCTCGCCCTGAGGTAGCTGAGATAAATATAAATATATTTGAATATATTTATATTAAGACAAGATCAAATGAACAGCTCGCCTCAGCCCTACAGAGCTTTAATGCTTGTCTGTGATATCTGTCACTAAGGCCACGTCCACACTATCGTTTTGAGTCGTTTTCACGCAGTTGCGCGTCCACATTAAAACGGCGCAAAACACTTACGTTCCAGTACCGCGAATGCTTGAAACGTAAGACGATTCGACCTGCGTCATTTCCATCTGTTGTTCATTTACTTTCCGGCTCTTTAAAACGGGCGGCGAAATGGTGAGAAAAAGCACCGAATGTTTCAAATGGAATGATAATGAGGTGGAGTTGATGCTCAGAGTCACAAATTACTACATATTAATCTTCAACACGCCCACTAAAAACTTTGAGCCAACAAAACAACTGCTGTACGATGCCGCCTGACCATCTTGGTTGAAGTGGTCACATGACTGCATCGTATGACTAACATACGTCATCGTTTTTAGAAGTCTCCGGTTTGGCCGTCCACACTGCGCCCAAACGCTCCATTTTATAATGTATGCATTTTGGCGAGCGCTTCCAAAACGCTCCGTTTTCCCTGACCAGAAACTCCGTCTCAGTGTGGACGGGACGCCAAAACGATGCGTTTTCAAACAAAAACCTATCGGTGTGGACGTAGCCTGAGAGTTTTGGTTTACTCTCACCTTCTCATATCAGAGAAAGGGCTTTTGGAAGCAGATTTAAGTTGTTTGGACTCTGGACAGTATTGGAAGAATTGTGGCATTACATTTCTAAAAGTGGCCCTTTCTCACTTTCAGCACTGCTTCAGGCTCATTCTCAATGGAAATTTCCTTTTGTGTGAGTCGAGGCTACTGTACACACAGCGTGTGCAAGATGAAGCACAAAATACACCCATTCACTGTGAACTGTCTAGTTAGGTGAAGTATTCTCACATGGGCACAATTTGACATCCCAGACTGTCAGCTTGGGTGTTAAAACTGTTTACAGGTTTGCAGTACAGGTCTGAAATTCGTCTTTTTGTGGCTGGAACATAGCAGAGCCAACGGGCCGGATTGTTTAAAGTCAGGATTTGGACTCAAAAAACAAAGTGAAGATTGAATTCGCAGTGACCAGGTGATCGTTATTTGTAGTAAATGCTAATTCTTCTCCGTGTCTGCTGGGGGGTGAGGTGGGAATCGGAACTGTTTGCCAACACATTCACCATAACACCTTCAGGTGATGTTATGTCAATGCTGCGTTGTCACCTTGTTGCACTGAACCCAGGTGGCTTAAAGATTCATTAATAGAACCTCCCGAGGTTGAGACCTTAAGACTATCTCTGCAGCTTAAGTGTCACGTAAAGAAGGCCGCATTTTCTGAATCAAACTGAGTATTGGAACAACCCGATACCTTCGACCTACTACTGGTTTACTCAGCTGTTCACAAAATGAATTGAAATGCAGCACGTTGGCTCTCCTTAACATTGGATTTCCTTATATAATGACAAATTATCCAATGTTTCCTATAGATTGACCTCTTCGGGGTGGGGTTGGGCAGTTTGTGTTCATCAGGCTTAAAGACATTTGGAGTCAGCCAGCATCGCTCCATCTTTGGTTTTAGATGCATTAACACAGGTTGGAAAACTGTTGTTGTAGGCAAAGAGTTTTAATCAGCTTGAGTAACTCTGTGCCTCGTCTCTTCTGTTACTGTGCTACGTGCTCCGCTCCATCCCTCCCCCTCTCATACACAGTGACAGCCATAGACTGAAGCCTGTGGACAGCAGAGGAGAGAAATTAGCATGACTATGCAGTACTGTGAAAGAGGTTTGAGCCACCCCCATTCTATACTTTTAACTCGGAAAATGGGAACTATTTGAGGTGCAGTTGTTTTTTTTTTTAACGTGAAAACATACATGGTAATGCGGTATATAACACAAAAACAGCTTGTACAAATTTAACAAGCTCGAAATTCAGTGTTTGGTGACAGCCTGAATTCTCTTAAGTTACCTTTCTTTAAGTAGTCTTCAGGGATATTTCTCCAGGCTTCTTGAAGGACATTCAAAGCTCTTCTCTGGATGCCGGCTGCCTTTTGTTGTCTTCTCTGTCAAGATGATCCCACGCTGCTTCAATAAAAGTTGAGGTCCAGGCTCTGGGGAGGCCAATCCAAAGAGACTGATAGAATAACACACAACAGACGACTATCTTAGCATGATTGTACTGCAGTGGCAGTGTGGCTGGCATCATTGTCATATTGAAAAATGCTTTTGTCAATCACATGCTTTCCAGTTGCTATTTCATGGTGAATTGGAATCTGGTGGTGTTTTTTTCTGCATTCATAATTACATAAACTTTGACAAGATCGCAAACGCCACTGGCTGAAATGCAGCCTAAACCATGACATAGCCTCCATCATGCATGATTGACAGATGGCTGTAGACCCTGTTCTCACTGTTTTACCTCTCCGTTCTCTTCTGTACGTGTTGACAACAATTTAAAAGAAAGCCTGGAGAGCTGTTTGTGTTTTTCACTACGACTATAATGATTTTATGACCGATCACTTTTAGAGGGTGTCGGGGCTTTGTTTTCACGTCAGGTTGCCACTGTCACCGACATAAACTAACATGGACAGGGTAGCCGACGAATGCTTCAAGTGCTCGTTTCGATAAACGCGATTGTTTCAGTGAAACGTACACAAATGTCACTGTGTCAAATTGCCAGGGGCAATTTTTTCTCGATTTTGATCCCAGCTGTCACTTATACAGCACTAAAAGGAAGTTGGGTTTTTTCCCCTGAAGTGTTCTCTAACGCTCTAACTTCTCTGACTCGTTCAGTCTTTAAAAAAAAAACAAAAAAAAACCCCAAAAACATAACAAAAAACCCAAGCTGGCACGACACCGCTCTGACTTCAGCTCTCCGGAGTTCAGCTGCCATCTCGATATTTTATGGTTTAGTCACTGCGCTCTTAACATCTAATATTTATTTTCCTCCTAAAATACATGCTACAATATAACCACTCTTAGACCTCGTCTGCCTGATGGCTCAGAAAAGCCTTTTTAACTTAGGCTGCGTTTCTGTGTGGGTGAGTGTATCATTACAGTAATCTTGGATAACCTTTTGGCAGCACTCACCTAACAAAATTCCAGGGGTGTTTCCGCACCTAAGCAGCACTCGCTCCTGGCAGAACAGACACACACTGACAGCCATTCAGAGAGGTTTGGAAATGGTGAGCAAACAGCACTTCTCCTTAACACCTTGTTTATGCTTCTACTACCCACAGAGTTCAGCCATAACATGACAACATGAAAAGAAAGCATAAGTGACAACCGCCGCCCCTGCCTGTCACACTTGTATCATTCCCCCCCCCCCGCCTCGGAGACCGGGTTGGGGGGAAGGCAGCCAGTTAATGTCGTAGTTCGACAAACAGGAGGCTTGTGTGAGGCTGAGAGACGCCGGGTTATTATTTGCTTCGCGGTAAGAAATAGGGTCAACAAGGGGTATCGAAAACTGGCAGAGGTTGTCCCGTGCAGAAGAGGGACGGAGCAGTAGACCACGGGCTGTAAAAGAGAAATTCTGAATGCGACGAAAATTCAAAATGCTGTTCTTACAGACAGCAAGTTGCACTCGCGATAGATTAGGAGGTCAGCTCCAGTCGGCGGCTGCAGGGGTTTTTTTGTTTACACGCCATAGTTACAGGTATTCATATAAATAGCAACTCGATAAAATCCCTCTTCAAGATTCTCAGCTGTTTCATCTTTGTAAACAGTCGCAGCAGAGGTTCCCATGAGTTCGGTGAGCAACGAGTTGTAACCGTGGATCCACAACAAAAGAGGCTGCTGGTGTATGGTTTTACAAATAGGCGAGCGTTAATCAGCAAGTTTGTGCAGGTGCTGCCTCAACTACTAAATCCGAAAAGATTACCAAGAAATCCTTCACTGGTGCATTCTTGGCAGATTGGGAGTCAGGCACAGACATAAATTTGTGATATTTATTAGTTACTACTGACGTTTCATATTTCCTGATTTCCACTCGCTAATGCTGTTCTCCTCGCTCCTGAGATAAATTGGGTCTTTCTGCTCGAGATAAGACTGTGCAGATGGACTTAAGTCAAGTTGGGTGTTAAAGGTGTCGCACAAGGATCAATATTAGCCTCCTTACTTTTTACTGCACACATAAATAACTTTTATTTTCCAAAAGCACACAGCAGTAGTCCGTTTTTATGCCGACTGTTAGGGCAGCGAGGCAGTGAGGATACAGGAGCTGTAGGAAAACATCAAACCCAGGCTAGTGCTACAGGATCAGCTCAGCTAATTACATAACGACAACGTAATAATAAAAATTTCCAAGAAATTGGCAGATGATTTGGTGCGTTGTGGGTCACGAGGACTTCCTTTAGTTCTCCAGGCTCATCGCGTTCGTCTTGGGTTATGAAATAGCCGTTGTAGAGCCTACGACGCAACCTTGGTGCGTGGCCGCTCTTTTTCTATCTGGTTCTTATTCTCGTTCTGATAAATTCAAAAAATGTGGTGAAAAAGAATCCGTAAATGTACGGAAGGAATCGACGGTGCTGAACAGGTGAACCGCAATAGTTTTTCTGGCAGCGTTGGCCCGACATATAGTTACTCAGGAGGTGCACGTCAAGTTACTTCCCGCACAAGTCTGAATCAGTCATCAGACGGAAGGATCTTGATCCAGAGTTGCCCAGTCTTTTTTTAATGTAATTTAGCAACATCTAATCAGTCCTTCCTTTCCTTCTGAGCTGTGCATATTGAGGTAAACCCTCAGTATTTACATCCTGACGCCTCCTCGCGATTGTAGACCAGGGCGATGACACGGATACCTTTTCTCTTCTTGATGTGTGACGTGAAAGGAGTTTTCTTAACTGAGGAAATGATATATGACCATGCACACCAGTACTCTCACGCACTAGTGAGCCTCAACTTTTCACTTTACATTCGAAAGATCCCCACTTTGACACCAGGAGGAGACACAAACCCAGCCTCAGGGGTAGCAAGCTAGTGTGCTCGTGACCAGATAAATGTGACATTCAGTGCTTAAAAATTAAATCTCTGTTATACGTCCACGTGCCCATCCACTGTGGCGACCCCTTGGGAAATAATTGAGCAAAGTACCGTCTTCTGTTCACCTGATTGTTTGGAAACTCTTGTTTTTTAGCGTTGTGGCGGTTTCTGTCAAGCAGGCTGATCTTGATCTTTACACTACACAGGGGTTAACTGTCCAAAGAGATTTGAGATTTGACTTATTACAATGTTTTTATTAAACCAATTGAATTAAAGCTAGACCAGTCCATTTTAAATCCACCGTGGTGGTGAAGGAGATGATTATACAAAACTCCTTTACGTTTCAGGTGCTGTTAGAGCCGTACATGTACTCCTTTTTTATCCGCTTTGCGTTTTGAATTATAGCGAATCTAAATCAGGGCTGTATATGTATATTAAAAAGCTGTGTGCTAATCTCTCTTTGTCAGTGAATAAAAGGTCTCCCTGGTCTTTTTTCCTCATCATCTCACTGCCTCCGTCTCTCTCTCGGCCTGTCTTTGTGCATCTACCCGAGTCCGCCTGTAATCAGCGGGCCTTGAGCTCTCAGAAAGGTCACCCTGTCCCTTTGATGGTGTTTTGATTCATCCCTTCCTCTTCTCTCCACTCCCACCCTTCCCTTTCACCCCCCCTTTTTTTTTTCCTCACAGGGAAACTGGAGAGCCACTACCACCAGGGTGCCAAAAAGGGACTGGTCCCATCAGCTGCAGATTGACGGTAAAGGAGAAGCTGGAGAGGACAAAAAAAAGCAACTTTTATGGGGGATTTTCCAACTAAGTTGTCTCAGCTTTTTGCCAGGAGTTGCCATAGCTGACATATTATTAGTATCAGCTTGGTCTTTGTTTTGAATTCCTGTCATTTGTATTTAATTAATCAATCCTGGTTAAGTGTATAGAATACACAACTGTATGATTACACCTTTTGTGAATGCATACATAATATCCTTGTTTCAATTAAAGAACGTGTTTGGCAAAATGAAAAAGACTCTTTTGAAATGTTTCAATGATATTTTCTCAGGGCACAAGAGATCATTTTCTATTTTAATGTTTTTATTAACCTGTCTGGTTAACAGGGGAAAAAATGAGTTTAGCTTTATTTTTAGTTGAGAGCATAATAACCACAGGAGAAATGCGGTTCATCTCTTCTCAACAGAAGCAAGCCTGTCATTACCATTCTCACACCAAAGGCCTCATTTGGACCAACAATAGCTGTGTAAAAAAAAAAAAAACCCAACACACACAGAGCCCTCTCATTAATTTCAATGAAGCCGTTTCATTGGCACAGCAGGGGGAAAGGCGAAAAAATTGATCATGTTCCTGCAGCGTGATCTAACATCACCCAGCAACACACCGATTAGACTAATCAAATATACGGCTGGTCCACACGTTGTAAACTCGAGCATTGTGTGAGTTACTTTGTTTCCCCCCGCAGTCTTTAGATGCACAGAGAGAGTTATTGCGGCCGCGATAACCTTTCAGAGTCCCTCCTCAACCCTAAACCGCCGTCTGATAAGCCCTCAGACTCGGCAGCTCATTCAGCTGCTTGGATGGTATTTCGCCTCCTCTGCTGTACCTGCAGCAACATGCCCACATGGAGGAAAACCCTTAGAAGCAGGGGTGTTTTCAGTCAAAACACCACAGATTCTCTGGCCTGTGTCTGTGCTCCCAGCTCACCACACGACTTTAAACCAGTTTTTAAAGATTTTTTTCCCCAAAGTCTACACTTTTTCTTTCTTTCTCCCGTTGATTGAACGATAAAGGTAAGAATTTCTCGATGAGACGAGTCACGGATCTGGTTCGCCGCACATCTTCTCTTGCTTTAAAAAAAGGAAAAACACATTCTAAGAGGCCAACTCTTCAGCGAGCCTTCCAGACCTGCATGCTCAGACAACTACCAGTGAAATCATTTATTGAGTTTATATTCAGGCACACAAATAACATCTTTGACACCTCTGTTATTAAGCGCTGCTGTGACAGGCTCTGATTGATATTTCTGACATGCACATTTCTACCTGCTCTTGAGCTCCTGCGTGTTTACTTCCTTGCAAATGTGTTGAGTGGCTCTTTGACTAAGCTGTTTCTTGCCCTGGGGCGTATTTCACCGTGAAAAGCATAGCATGAATCACCAACACACACACACACACACACCCATCCCGAGTTGTTATGTTTTCGCCTGTGCCTAGCATTGTAATTCTCCGTTGATTAGCTTAGATTTACTCTTGTTTGAGTTGCAGATTAGCTACAACTCTCTGCTCCACTTCATTCAGAACGAGGAGGCATAATTGCACCAACCCTCCCAGTAATCTCCCACCCGGAGAATGTAAGAGGCCTCTTTTGTAAAGTTTCTCAATAGGTGTTTTTTCAAGAGAGGTTGCTTAAGAATTTACTATATTCATCCTGCAGTGAATCAACAATGACAGCTACTTGCCCTGTGGGTGGCCTTTTCTTCTGTCTTCGGGATCGGGGGCATTTCTTCGGATGAGAACAGACATCCAAGTTCACATAAACAAGGGCTCTGTGCTGCTACGCTGCACAATTAAGCCCATGCAGTTTTTACTAAGCCTCTTTAGATAAACACCATGAGATCATATGCTGTTGGTTTTTCGTGCACAAAAGATGATGCGATGTTTGGCAGAAGTGCTGCAGGTTTTATATAGCAAACCTGAGACAAAGTTGGAGCCACGTCGAACTGCAACAGATGAAAGTGCTAGCAGCAAATTATGCGGATTTTAAAGTGTTTTTTTACACAGCATTTCTAAACGTGCGTGTTTTTTAGAAAGCGGGAGTTATTTCTATTTGTACACAATTACAGAATTATTTGAGTGTGTGGGGGTATAAACTAATACTAATGATACTGCAAAGACACTAGAATTGTGGTCCCACAAAGAAGACAATCACTAGAACCCTGAACGGGACTGAAGAGACACCTTCAAGCAACTTCAACATAATTCAACATACAAGTATGCCGAGGACAACCTGGAGAAATATTATGCATAGTGGGAGTTTGTCCTTTGGCCAGATGAGACGACACGAGAGCTGTTTTCCCACAGCGAGGCTGTTTGTGTTTGAAGAAAAAAGGGAGAGGTGAACAATCCAAATAATATCTTCCCCACAGTGAAACACGGCCGTGGGAGTACTATGATGTGGGAGTGCTTCACTGCATCTGGAAGTAGGAATCTCAGTAAAGTGGAATGAATGAATGAATAAAGAAGCATGTTTGAGATTTTGAAAGAAAACCACAAGTATCAGCAACGAAACCGGGTCTGTGTTGTCGCTTTGTCTTCCAACACCACAGTGACTCCCAACATGCGTCGCTCTCGGTCAAGAGCTACCACCACAAGACCAAAGTGAATGTTACTGACCGGACTGTCGAAGCCCAAGGTTCATGCCAGACCATCGAATCTGGAGGAGATTGAGAGATTTGCCAAATAAGAGTGAGCTTGGTTTGTGCAGGAGATGTGTGTTTGACTTTTCTCACACACACGTATCCTTGTTGCTGTTTTCTAGCTACCAGGATACACAAATGACTGTTAGCATCGGGGGGGGGGTAATTTTGACTCTGGTAGTTTTTGTAAACTTATTTTGTTTTCAAAGTAACATAATGTGAGTGATTCAGCTTCTTCATCACACACGAACCTCCCTGCTGTTAATTTTGTTGGTGAGCAAGGGAGAGGAACTAATCAGAGTAGATGAAGCAATATAACAAGCATGGCATCGTCCAATTTTGAGCACCACCTGTTTCAGAAGCAGGAACTCCGAGTACAATTCTTGCCACCCTCCAACTTTGATCCATTTAGCTGAAGTTATAAATTAAATTAGACATAAATAGGATAATCTGTTTATTTGTCATTAGGGCTGAAATGATGCCCAACTGAATTTTCTAAATGAAAAGAAATGTAATTGACTCCTTTCCAACAGCATGCCCTCCTCACCGTCGAGCCAAGTTTCCAGTTGTAGAAGCAGCAGGACCTTTGTGTGCTTGCTGAGAGACTGATTGGTCTGAGGGCACAGGGTCCCATCCTCCACCGCCACCCCCATCCCCACACGCCTGGAAGAGGAATTAGTGCTTTGCAGCACTTCAGAAGAGGTGGTAGCAGGCTGGGGAACAATACAAACCTGGTAACAGCTTATGGCTCATCCATCTCATAATCTGTCATGGATCGCTGCCTGTCGAGCCACGGTGGTTGTACAAAAGGAAATTTTAAGGAATGAGTGGGTCAATATTTGCTCATTTAAGACAGCTTGACCGCAAAATCTGATGCAGCGGTGGTCCCTCGATACTTCAAAAAAAAAAACAAAACAGGATTTAACACACAGTGTTTTCTTTCCAAGCCATCAGAACTTTCAAATGGTTTATGCGTGACGAAGATAAATCTGTAAGTTTAATTTAGCACATTTGATGATAGGGGAATTATGTTTGGAAGGGGTTTCGCCAGGTGTTTCCAGCTCCACTAAGCTAACTCGGCTGTAGCGTCATATTTACTGTGCAGCCACTGATCTTCTCATTTAACTCTTGGCATTTCCCAAACTGCTGCGCAATTCATTTTTATAGCTCACACCCATTTGTACACAGTCCCATTCCTCCATAACGACTGATGTTGGTGTAGAAACTAACACAATTCCTATCTTTTCCAGTCAGCATAGACTTCATAGTCCACAGATCCAAGGTGGGCCCCACTGGAGGAGGGAAGGCGCATGAGTCTTTTGAAAGCTTATATTCCCTCAAGGGCAGTGAGAAATACACACAGTGGGAGCGATAACAAGTGGATCTCTTTATGTGACCACAGCTCAAGAAGAGCTATGACCTGCTTTCCCTTAAAAAATGGGCCCACCGTAAATGTTCATATCAGATCTATAAATTACCTTCTCCGCAAATGATCAGAGAAAAAAATAAATAAAAGAAACAATCTCAGATTCAGAGAGCCTGCTGACCTGACTTCCAGGATTCACAATAGGAGTGTAGAGGCATCAGTTCAATTAAAAATGGATTTCCCATCACAAACGGCTTTCAATCGCTGGCCATTTCTAAAGATCCACTGATAAGAGGTCAATTTAATCCCTGACCTTTTGACCTCGCTGCGCTGCTGAATGAGAGGGTATCTGTAGCGACACAAATGGAGTAGGTGATACTTAAAATTATGGCCATGGTCGATTTTTCTCAAAGTCAACCCGACAGAAACACAGAGTGAAATTGCTCCGAAACTCCAAACTAAACAGACTCGTGGGTCTTTAAATCAAAATAAAATGCCCACCCACAGAACCCCCCCCACCGAGAAGTCTTCACAGCTTTCGGGTCTTCTTATTTCACATAATGCCACGCTGTAGACATTTCTCTAGACCGTCTGTCTTCGTGGCCTCCTCTGTCAGGAGGATTAAATCTCTGAACATAGTGTTTTGTGAAGCTTTAGTCTGTTGAATATGTAAAATAGTCCCTTCCAGGCTTCTGTTTTCGCAGGAGCAGGCGCTGTAACAGATACATAACATGATTACTCTGGATTAACAATTTGCATATTGCTATATGATAGACAATAAATGCAAGCACTTTTTTTTGCTTGAAAATATGCTTGTATAAAGAGTTGCAGATGTTTGAGGAAACTGCTGCCATTTAAGGACATGAAAATTAAAACTTTTAGGAAGAGGGGGGAAAAAAATCGACTATGTCTTCTAATCACCAAACTGACAATAACGCTTTTGTTCTCAGCCTCTTACATGCAAAGATGGCTTTTGCAAATGCCTCATGACTGTGGTATGATTTCTGTTTGACTAATTGGGTCAAACCCCAAGTTTGTCCCAAATTAGATGCTTCATACAAATTTAGAACATGCAGTAAAAGATGTCATTGCTTTCATGCTTGAGCTCATTTTGCTTGACAGAGAAGGGGCACGTTGCTATCAGCGCAATCTAGACAAAAGAGTACATCTTTAACAGTCTGAACCCCCCCCCTCCAAGTTTCCTTTGATTGAGCCGCCTTTTTATGCATTATTTAGGTCACGTATTTGACCTGAGATTAGTCTAGGAAGCAGATTGGTCTTACAACTTTGCTTTAAAATAATCTCCCCAGCATAATGTATCCCATATTACTTTATTGACATCCATGTTCATTATGTTGATTAATTCTTGGCTCTTAAGTGACCTCATGTTCAACAAGGGTGATTTCTCCTCCTCCTTAATGTACTTTGTTGTCTGCATGACTCCAATCCATTACACGACCTTCGCTGATGGCTATGACCAGACGAGTCAGGTCATCAAATCACAACAACTGCAACTCCTCTTCTGTCCCTCTCATTCTCTCCCAACGCTGGGTTCACTCATTCGCCGCTTCCTATGAAAATGAGGCGTTTACAAAGAGTAACACGGTGAAAAGTACATCTTATTTACAAAGTAAGGTGGAGAAATATAGTTTGTTTATATGCAAAGTTAGCATGGAAGTCACCCTAAGGACAAAGGTCACTCCCTCAAAGACACCCATTTTGGACTGAGAAGACAGAAGGTTTGAGAGAGGAGTAAAGGAGATCATCTATGTCCACTGTGAGCGACCATCATTAAACAGAGGTGTTGGTTTACAGCACCGGCCATGAGCCACCTGCAATGCAGTCCTGAAATCCTTTCCCAGGGGTTTCAACCCCCAGTCACACCTTGCCTCAGGTAACCTCAATAGTTTACATGATAGTGGGGTAGGTAGGGTAAGGTCTAACAGAGGTTACACCTGTCAGCACGGGTGATGGGGATGGCCCCCACACTTTTTTTGACACCTCAGCTTACACTACTCACAAAATCACGTAGTAGCTTAACGACCCTCAGGACAACCTCCAAAGAAGACAGCCTCCTCCAGAGGTTTATTACATGGGACTGAAAAGGCCTCTTGGATTCCTTCTTTTCCAAGCTCTGAAGACTGCCATGACCTGGATGACCAAGAGCCTAAGCAGACAAAAAGAATGGACTGCTCTAAAGAGCTCACTGAGTTTGAAGATGGTGCTGTAATAGGATATCACCATTACAGCAAGTCAATTTGTAACATTTCTTCACTTTTAAATGTTCCAAAAAGTGTTGTAATTGCAAACTGGAAGTGGTTAGGAACCACAGGAACTCGGAGGCAAAGTGGCACATCACGTAGGGTTAGAGAGCGGGGTCACCAGGTGCTAAGGCCCATTGTAGATAAAAGTCACCAAAACACTCTGGTGACTCAGTAACTGCAGGGTTTCATGATGTCATTAACATCATCATGGCACTGGTTACTATGGCTGACCAGATCCTGTAGGTGTAACATGTAGGTGGCCCAGTGCTTTTGTCCATATAGGGTATATGGGTACAGATAGAGAAAATATTATGCATACACTTAGATCCATAAAACTGTGGACTAGAGCACATTTTTGTAATCTTTCCTTTGGCTAATTACAGCCAGTTTTACGCACAGCCCCCCACGCAGTAATCTAGACCCAATCTCTGACCTCTGTAGGGCTAACATCCTTAAAGAAGAAGCTGGAGTGCTGATGTACAAATTGTCCTCCCCTCACTTTGACCTGGACACAGCAGATTGCTGTCCCTCCCTGAGCCTGGTTCCTGTTAAAAGCACTTTTTTCCTTTCCACTTTCACCAAGTGCCTGCACATGAGTTTGTCTGATTGTTTGGGGGGTGGGTCTCTCTATTATTGTTAGGTCTTTACCTTAGAATATAAAGAGCTTTGAGGTGACTGTTGTCGTGATTTGCCCCTATCTAAATAAAACTGAATTGACTTGGATTAATAAAAACTCTAACCATTCTCGCCATTTTCATTTGGTGCTAATATGTGTTAAGTAGTACTGAAAACAAAGTACAGTCAAAGATGATGGGATTGTAATGTGTTCGTGAGGAATTTAATTGTGAACCAAATGAAAGATTTCAACAATGATGATGTTGAGAAACAAGGTTATTACCCTTCATTCTCAAGGGGGGAATGAATGTCTGCATGTAACAGATGCTTGGAACATTTCAGTCAAAGAAAACAATAAACGAGTTAATCTCATGCACTAGGAAAAAAAATCAATCTGGGCAGATGTAAATGTAACAGGATTAAATCAGCAATGTTAACAGTACATGTCACGTTTGTATCTTTACATTTAAAACACGAGACATTATGTAAAAAAAGATAAGGCTAACATACCTTGCAATTTAAAAAAATTATTGTTAGCGCAAACATTAATGATGGGACATTTCAGTCTGGAGCAAAGTGAGGACTAAGATGTGAGAGCATAAATGGAGCTAATAAAAACAGTCCATTCAGTAGGCTTTGCCTTTTTAATCTAGGTAAGGACGATACATTTATTTTCTGTAACTGTGTTGTTTCATGTCACTTTATTCTGTTTCATCAGTTTCTTCAACAAGGCTGTTAGCTGATATGGATTTTCAAACATGTGCTAAAGAACAAGTTCCATACAGATGGGCTTCGAGGCTTTACAGTTTCTTTTATAGAGTAATGGAAAGATGATCACATGAATCAAGCCAGCCCCTCTGTGATTCCACATGGCTGGCTGATTAACCCTTCTTCACTGATGGAAAACACATGGCGTCCACACAGCTTGTTCATTTCAGGTTTTAGCTGGTGTGACGCTAAGCAGCGAGAGCACTTGGTTTGGAGCCATACAGCCTTGAAGGGCAGCCTTCATCAGAAAGCTGTCCCCCTCCGGTCCCCACTGGCCACTGACTGTTATTTAGCTTTCCAATGGAGGCTGGCTGTTCCCTCGGGAGAGCAAGAGTGTGCCTGCCAGCAGGAATGCATTGGAAGCAATAGAGGAAGATGGAGGATGGTGAGTAGCTGCTGCCGCTGTGTTTCCCTCTGTGTGAAAATGAGTCCATTAATTCAGCCCCCTCCCCTGCCTCTCTCCAAGCCCTCCCTGTGCCTGTTGTCTCTGTTTGTTAGCGAGATGATTCCTTCTGTCATGTCAAAGGCAACATTATCATATTCTTGTTGCCTGGGAAACCAGCACTGAGCGAGACAACGACTTAAAGCCTTCATGGTGTTTGAAGCTGGTACACATGAAAGGTTATCCGTGGAGCTGGGAGAACTGGATTCATGACATGTCTAAGGGTCTTATTGTTGGAATCTTTTCCTTTCCCAGCTTAATGTTTTCTGAGAAACTCCCCGTCGGTTGTTGTTATAGATTTACTTCAGTAAAATCTGAACCCAGCTGGCAGTCACTAAGGTAACATGTCCAATTTGCCTCAAGCGTGAAGATCAAGTTTTCGCCTCCGTGTTGCTTTCTTGTGTAGAATCACAGTTTTTACAGATTTAAAAGTGTTGTCATGCAACAAAATGCACATTTGGTTCCCCTTTTTTTTTTTAACCAAGTTAGAGTAAATTCATCATGATGTGTCAGTGTTGCCACTTTTTACGATAAAACATCTCTATGGGCTTGTACTAGTTGAATAAGTCACATACCAACTGTATTTGATCATTTATAAGCCAGTTACGTGAACATTTGGGTTGCCAGGTTGTGACAAATCCCTTTGGCCAGAGTAACACCTGCTTTATCATTTTAGGTAAGCTCTTTAGTTCATCAGGTAGACCGCTCCACTGAACCGTTCGGTCACTTAACTTGTGGAAAAGGCTGGTAGGAAAAACAGGACCAAAATTCCACTTTTTAAACACGTAACATTCCAGGGCAGACCAGGATTACTCTAAAAACCATTTATCAGTTTCCCCCCCTGCACATCTGATGGCTTTTTACACGGTGATAAATCCATATGTAACTGCCTTATAATAGTTAATAATTGCATAATTAAGTTTTTTTTATACACAATTCATTCATTTTTTTTACACGGTCACTCCAAGCTCTGTTAATAAGTGTTGTTATGACTCTTTGACAGACAAAGTGTGATTCAGTAGTTTTTAGAACAACTTTTAGCAGCAAAATCTTGAAGTAATAATTTTCTAAACTACTTTATCAGTGTCTCATATTATTGTCAAAAGATTTTGGTCCATTCTTCTCTACGATGTTCCTTTAATTCAGGTTTGTGGGCCTGTTTTCACCACTGTCCTAATATCCCACTACAGCATTTCTATGAGGTTGATGTCTGGACTTCAACACTTTGATTCTGTTATCCCTCAGTCCCTCGTTGTCCTGCTATTTGTACAATTTCCAGCCAAGGTATGTCTGTTAGACAGATGGCTTTACGCTTGACTGTCATACCTTGGTATTAGTTGACTCAATGACTGCAAGGCGTCCAGATCCCATGGATGCAAAACATCATCACTCCTCCACTGCTGTGCTTGACAGTTAGTATGTGGTGTTTCTGTTGATTTGGCATTTACCAAAAAAAAGCTGATCATTATTGACAAGATCTGATTTGGATACTGTTTGAAACATGTTTTACACATTTAACATGCTAACTGAGGTCCCTAGAGACATAAATGTACCACCTGTTTTTTTGTTTGTTTGGGTTTTTTTTACAATTTCCCTTAGCATTGTACGGTCTGACCTTGGGGTGAATATCCTGGGATGTCACAATACTTAGAACACAGGTGTGGAACTCCAGGCCTCGAGGGCCGGTGTCCTGCAGGTTTTAGATGTGTCCTTGATCCCACACAGCTGATTTAAATGGCTAAATTACCTCCTCAACATGTCTTGAGGTTCTCCAGAGGCCTGGTAATGAACTAATCATTTGATTCAGGTGTGTTGACCCAGGGTGAGATCTAAAACCAGGCAGGACCCCTGCCCTCGAGGCCTGGAGTTGCGCACTTCTGCTTTAGACCAACAAACTGCTAAAACAAGGGTGCTCAATCCCAGTCCTTGAGAGCTACTGTCCTGCAGCTTTTAGATGCATCCTTGTTCTGACACACCTAAATCAAATGAATGGCTTGTTATCAGACCTTTGCCAAACTTGATGGCATACTGAAGAGGTAATCAAACCATTTGATTCAGCTGTGTTGGAGCAGGGATGCATCTAAAAGCTGCAGGACGGTAGCTCTCGAGGACTGGGATTGAGCACCCCTGTGCTAAAACATCTGTACTTAAAGAGGCGGTCGGATTTCCTGATGATCACCTATTCAAGTACATTTGATTGGCAGAACTTGTTTGAGACTGACCCTCATAATTCCTATGGAAGCAATAAGGGTAGAGGGAGTCCTATAACACCACTAATTTAAAATATACCTATAATATTGACATTTGGATAGGCCAAGAGTAACTGGCATATTGTTTGGAGTGTACTGACAATGTCATTAGTTATGTCTTATAAACACACGGTGAAGGCCAGACAATTCATGTCCGACTTCCCATTATCACAAAGTCATCAACAAATCATCACCATCAAATTATTAGCATTTCTATCCCTGAACAGTTCTATAGCAAAACAACAGTCTATTGTCTACTATTCGGTATTTTCTAATGTGTTAGACACTTTTATGTGAAGGTGTTATTTTAAACATTTTTAATGGAAAATCACACTTTTAGTTAAATGAACATTCGCTTCAGTGAGTAAAGTACAGATGATTTATGGAGGATTATTGGGTGTCTTTTCTGGGTCATGGAAGGCTACATTTAACCTTTTGATGTTTTGGGCTGCTAGTTGCATTTGGAAATTATGCTCTGTCCTACATTTAGCAATAAATCTGAATGAGGTGTTATTTATAGGAAAGCAGTATTATTTATAAATAGCTTAAATGAGTCTTACTCCATTATATTAACTGAGAGAGGAGAAGATTGAACTTATGACCTCAGTATTTTTAAAATCCTGGCTACGGCCCTGTCTCTGTGTAAAAACCACAGCAGCGGCTTGAACTCAACGCATTCAGCGGCAGCTGGACTAGCTGCTGCATATCCCCTCGTCGAAAACTAACACACACACACGCACACAGTCACAGTCCAGTGTGGTTAATCCAGTTCCGGGCTCTGTGGAGTGTGACAGTTCAATCCGACAGGAACTCCTCTGTCCTGGATTTCCAGCTCCCGCTGCTGCTGGTTGGCTACATTGTATCAGTTCCCACACGAAGAACCAGCACGGCGCTCATCCAGAGACGGTGAATAAGGAGGAATTAACCTGGATTGAAAGCTATTCGCTGTGGGAGTAATTCATAGAGGGTCGCGGGAGAGGACCGGACTTGTGTCTGGCTTGAGACGGCACCGATAAAAATGCGCTCGGGACTCGGCTGTTTTCGCTGTGGACGGTATCTCGAAGTGTGATGGCAGAAGTCCAGTGAATCGCTGGCCTCCCCTCCTCTCTTGTGTTGGATGTCTTGGGGAGTGCGCTGCCACTGCTTTCTGGTGCTTCAGATTTTTTTCAGAGGTTTTCTTGTAATTAAAGCATAATTACCGTTGATGTGTTCATTTTATGGAGCATACACCACCATGGGCAGACCACGGTTTGGAATAGGAGTGTCTAGCTAAGTCGGTAAGTAAGTACATTTTTTTTTCTTCTTTTCCTCTTATTGTTGATAGTGCTACGAGTCGTTAGCTATTTAACGTTAGCCTTGTGTGCAAGGCAAGCTGGCTAGCTTTACGTTATGTAGCCAACACAGCATGCAGCAGCAAGCAAGCTAGCCAAGGCTGACTGCACTCTGAGCTCATTGTTTCAGCCTGCCAGAGAGCTAACGTTACACTTAGATTAGCTCATTACACCGAGCTAAGTTAGCTCTATCTGCTTCTTGAACTTCAGCTAATGTGTGAAAGTGAAGCTGGTACCATAACCGTTGTAACGTTAAAGCACTGCTAACAGATTCTTTAAGTTGAGCTCACGGGTCGTGACAGTTACCAGTTACTTCTGGGGTTAATAATATTTATTAACCCCAGAAAACACTTGTCTGACTTCACCAATATTTTTTTTTTCTTTTTAAACGACCCCTGAAATGTTTGGAAATAAAATAAGGATCTGGGCAGATTTGAAGCTGCAAATTCCGCCAGTGACGGGACCACAGAGTTTCCCAATCTGGGTACTGGTGACTCCCAGGGGGTCTCCTAAGTGAATCGTTAGGGCCACTCAAGAAGACATGAAAATGAAAGCCTGGTCTTCTAACGTGTTACTAGTGATGATTTAGCAGAGTGTGAGGATCTGTGTGAATCTGTTTGAAACCGCACGTCTACTGGTGTTAACACACGCGCGCACACACATAGTGTAAACAAGTGCTACAACTCTTGTTATAGGTTGTGTCTTCAGACAAAGTGCTCTGTAATACAGCTAAAAAAAAAAATTACAAAATGGTGGATCATGTTCAAATGTAGTTATGGTTAGGACTTTCATAAAAAACACACACACAACAAACAACAAAAACTAAACAAGTCACGTTTTGTCAGCTCATGTTCTTGGGGGTGTCCCATCAGTGAATTGAGTCATTCAACTCAAGCACAAGATTTCCTTTTTAACAAGACCACTGTGGGCTAAGCCTGTGCTCTACGCCATAGCCTGTGCTGCTCCATGGACTGTAACAAGACCACATTAAAGACTACCAAAGTGGTCTACAGTCTAGTACTTAGCTGCAGGTTAAAGTGTTCAACATATTCATTAGTCAAGATCCAAGACTGCAGTTGTGTTAACTCTATTTTATTTATATATTACCCCCCCCCCCCCCAAAAAAAAAGAAAAAAAAAAAAAAAAAAAACCCCCCGCCCA